>JAKTQJ010000063.1:0-71633 GCA_030558835.1 Blastobotrys illinoisensis | reverse complement strand
TATGGTGACAGACGGGCCTTGTAGACGGGGGTCTGGGGGCTGGCCCCCAGCTACGGGGGGTTTGGGGGGCAGCGCCCCCCAAGAGCCAGCAGCAGCGGATTAGAGGGACGACAGGTCGTGAATAATAATATTTTAAGCGCTGTTTTTATTACAAGATTATTTCTTCTTCTCGGCCTCCTCGGCAGCCTTGTCACGGGCCCGCTTCTCACGAGCGCCCAGGGTCTTCTTGTAGGCCCAGGCCTCTCGGAGGGTTCGGTAAGCGTTGACGCTCTTGTCGTCAGCGGTGATGGCTCGGGTGCCAGCCTCGACTGGGGCCTGGGCAATTGGGAAGTTGGCGGCCACAGAGAGGGTCTGCTCGGCCTCCTTGATCTCCTTGCCAGCCTTTCGTGGGAACACGATGAGCTTGGCCTGGTACTCCTTCAGTCGGTTAACGTTGACCTCAAAGGCCTCGACGGATCGGTTTCGTCGTCGGTGGTCGACGGCGATGCCAACGGTTCGGGCGTACTTGGCTGGAATGCCGGCGGCCTTGAGCTCCTCGAGAGTGAAGCCCCGGCCGGCCCGCACCTTTCGGTTGTATCGCACGGTCGGCGCTCGCACGACCGGTCGCAGCAGGTCGAGTGGTCGTGGGGCGACCGCGGCGGCCTTCTGGGCTCGCGCGGTTCGTCGGGAAACCTTCTTGCCGGCCTGGTCAAAGTGCACACGGACACGCTCCTGCCAGTGCTTTCGGAAGTGGTTTCTGATGATTTTGTAGTTCTTGGAGATGGCCATCTTTGCTTATATGGAACTGGTGTCGTCGGGTCAGTCACAGTCGTTCAAAATGAAAGAAAAAGATTTCGCTGTGGCCGGGCGCATTCTCCCAGCGGGTGCTTACCGTCCCGGAATAATTTTTCGCCCATCGGCCACCTCCAACCGCGCGCGCACACTCACTCACCACGCCCACCAGCCGCTGGTTAGAGGGCGGCAGCACACGAGCAGAGTGCGGCAATTGGCGCAATTTTTGGCATGAGCTTGGTTAGTGTGTGGTATATCGCGGGTTATTATGTGATAATAGCGTGCTGCTAGCGGTGTAACGGCCTCAATTCAGCGCCAGAGGGCCAGCGGGCACGGTGGCAGTATGTAAATTACGCCGGCCAGTGACTGCTATTCTCCCAACCCGCTAAAGCCGTACGTGCTTCGTCTACGCTGGACACCAGCCTCTAGCCTATGTAGCCGTTGACTACATTCGAGGGATTTAGTCGTAAAGTTTTATACCTGGTGAGTCTCCGGACCTGCTCTTTTTTTTTTCTTCTTAAGAACTACATTTGAGATTACTGCTCAATGCCAGTGGTTACAGTGGTAACGTGTCGCCGTTATCGCGGGGTGTAACAGCCGTACGCGGCTGGCGCCAAATTAATTTTTCAGGGGGAGCTCGGTCGCATATCAGTGCTTCACGCCTCCAAAAGCAAGACTACCCATATTTCATTGGCAGCTACCAGTAGGTAGTTGGCTTACAATAGCAAATTGGTAGCTTACAAATCTTATTGTGTCAATAGTATTAATGGTAGTGTGTCAATAGTGTTAATGGTAGTGTTGTGGTATATACACTGTTGTGATATTGAAGATATTCATGGCTCATTTGTCATTCGTAGTAGTCGTGGTCGTGGTCGTCGTCGTCGTCGTCGTCATGTTTTTTTGTGTAGTAGCAGGAGAAGAGGGCGAGGATGGTATACTCAATCGCTCGTCCCCTTGGCCCTCACTGCTCTCACTACCCGTTCTCTCCGTACTCTGCGATGCAGAAGTGCTCTCTCTCGCCTCTGGTAATGGATACTTTCGTGGCCGCCCGCGGCCCCTGCCTGTGCCTCCCTGCTTCTTGCGCTTCTCTAATGGAGACTCCCCTTCCGGGTACTTGCGCGGTCGCCCCCTCTTCCTCTTTGGCGTCGGGTCACTCTTCTTCTCCTGGGCCGTCGCATCCACCTCTTTCCGCGGCCTCCCACGCCCCCGCTTCGGAATGAGCCCCAGCTCAATGTTCCTCAACCGTATCTCCAACGGCGATTGCCCTGGAGGGTGTTTTCGCGGTCTCCCGCGCCCCTTGCGTTTGGCCGCTTGATCTGTCCCCTGGTCGTCGCTCGCCCGTTTCTCGGGCTTTTTCGCTTCGCTCTCTTCTTCCGTCAGCTCTCTCTGCCATTCGACGCGTCACTCACCCTGAATCTCGCTCATTCTTCATGCTTAAACCAGTGCAATCCGTGGGCAAAATTAAAATATTGGGACGTAAAACCAACCGCCTCAAGCCGCACGACTATCACCAACTATACACCCCATATGCATATTTCAAGCCACTAACTTTATACAATTACTCTTTTTTTTTTCGTGCGTATTTGAACTGAAATGACAATCGAATACCAACCGTCTAAAATTACATGTATCCGTGGTACTGTAATATCATGATATTAAAGGAATCAAGCACATATTGGAGGGGATATTGTAGAGGGAGTAGCATTACGGGAGAAATCAATGAATGTCAAGCTAATCATACATGGTAAATATGGCTATATTCGCATAGACGGCGGCCTTTCTGGACCATACATTGGCTTGGAAGAGTCGGTGCTTCCATACTTGTGGAAATCGCCCACAAGCCTCTGCCATGATTGGTGTAGCTCGTGGTCCTTCTGGTGGATGGGACACTCGCCATCACACTCGTGGTGCTTTTCAATGCCCCCGAGTATCTCCCCAAATGACATGCCCGTGATGCCGAACCCTAGCGTGTTTTTGAAAAACTCCGCCGAGCTCGTCTCGGGTAGCTCATCTGCGTCCTGTGGCTCCATATTGGGCGAACACGATTCGAGAAGACCCTGCACGAATTGTGAGCGATTTCTATCGTCAAGCTTTTCTCCCATCTCTTCTGCCGCTTTACTAAGTACGGGGTACTCGGGCAGCTTTCCGTTCGCGACTTTGCTACGTGCCTGTTTTTCAGGTGCTTTGGCCATGGCATCGGCAACCTCCCGTGGAACCTCATCCTCTTTCTTGGCCACTTTTTTACCTTCTGGCTTACTGGTACTCTTGCCATTGCCAATCTTTTGATCATCCCTGGGAGTGTCGACCTTTCCATTGTCAACCTTGGGAGAGTCACCCTTTACATTTTCAGATTTGGAAGTGCTGGCGCTTTCACTGTCAACATTCTCAATCTTTCCTGTGGTAATCTTTTCGTTGTTCGCTTTTGCGCTTTCAACCTTTCCGCCATTCGCCTTGGCAATTTTGTTAATTCCGTTGTTGTCCATCGCACTAGTTTCGCTGATCGTCTTCGCACTATCTTCGCTGGTCGGCGCACTAGTTTCGCTGATCGTCTTCGCACTATCTTCGCTGGTCGGCGCACTAGTTTCGTTGGTCAACTTCTCACTAGCTGCTTTATCGGTTTCCCGCTTTTCGCTGGTCCTGCCCTTCCTCTCCGATTCGTACTGCTCAATCATTCGCGTGAGCTCGTTGATTCGCTCGTCCTGCTGCTTGACCATCTGCCCCAAAGACGCAACAGTGCTATACAGGTTCTCTGCCTCCTTTGAAAGTGTTTCGCGGTTCAGAATCTCCGCTTTGGCGTGCTGCAGAGTCGTATTGGCCTCCTTCATTATTGCTTCGGCAGCTACAAGCTTAGACGCTGCGGCGCTATTAGCTACGGTAGTCTGCGCTCCGCTAGTGTTTTGTTGCTGTGACAGCTCCGTAACCTGAGTGTGAAGCGCCTCTGCCCGGGCCCGGGCTACACTCGCTTCTTTCTTGTACTGGTCAGCCCGCGCAAGGTATACCTGGCACTCGAGCTCCTTGGCCTTCAATTGGCCCTCAAAGTAACTTCGCCGCAGCTCGTACTGACCAAAGAATCTCTTTAATGCGCTTTTTATCCCCTGCGCTTGCTTTGTTGTAGGGTTCACCGTATCCAGCCGGTTCCCGAGTTCGTTGACCAGCTGGTCCATTGCATCCGTAAAAGCAACAGTATTAGCCATGTCCTTTGCCATAACACTCGAATCGATTTGGTCACGCTTGTCCTTTAAGCCCTCATGTGCCGTATGAATCACCTCGGCAGTCGGGTCTTTTGGGGTAGCCTCTTCAATGGCAGTCTTCTTCGACTCGAGTTCCTTGACCTTCTTCATGAGCGCCCGACAGATCTGCTCGAGCTTAATGCGCTTGATCAGCTCCTCCTGGAACGCCTTTCTCACTTTATTACGGTCGCTTTCCACCTCGATCCGGGCCTTTCGCATTTTCATGAATTCCACCTCCAATCGGTTGACCTGCGCCTTGAGGCTCCCATAATTGACAAAAAGCGATGCGTAATGCTGGTACAGCGTCGCAGAAGGGTTTGCTATGCCATCTACAACCTGTTTCCCGGCCAGTTCGATCTCCTCGAGAATGGCCTTTTGCTCGCAGAATTCATTGTAGATCTCCTCGTCCAGCCCCGCAACCACAAGCTGCAGAATCTCAACGAGGTTAGAGTCCTCGCGGTCCTCTTTGCCAAGCTCCTCCTGGTACGCTTTCCACGAATCAAGCCCTGTGAGCTGCTGGAACACGGCATTCTGGCGCGCCAGGTACTCCTCCTTGGTCATGAGCGCCGGATGGCCCACAGAGGTGCTCGGGTCCCACATTGGAGGCAGCGGCTTGGCCAGGCCCTGGGAAATGGGCTTGTTGATGTCCTGGAGGTCCTCCGTGAAGCTCGAGTCCAAAATGCTGCTCTTGCGGTCCTTCGCCACCAAATCAGCGAGCTCTGACGAATCTACGCGCGAGGAGCTCTGCGGCTGGGTATTCTGCTGGACGCTGAGCCGAATGGCGGCCGCCGCAGAGGCCATGGCGTCGGCAAACGACTGCGGAGGCTCTTTCCCGGGGCGGTCGCTGGGTATTTTTCCCTCAGTCATCATTTCTCAGCCATACAGTGGCATATGCGGCCGGCTGGGTTGTGTCAAGGGGACGGCAAAGACTAGGTTTGGCTGGTATGGGGCCGTTTATGCGACGGTTAGGGTGGTGGGTGGGTGGTTCCAACAAGCCTCATCCTCAAATTTTGTGCGCAGCCCAGGCTGGCTACGACGGACCCACAACCCCACGCTGCGGCATTTGAACATTACCTGTCATTATTACTATGGACACGTCTATTTACCTCGTGCGAACGAGTGCTAGAGAGAACTAGAGAGAGCTAGAGAGTTGGGGCAATTGGGAGCCTCGTAACCTCTATGTACCCCTTAGGACCCCTTGAAGTTGGGGGAGTGTGTATGTACAACTGCTATAGTCGCCTAGGAGTCCGCCTCTTCCCGCTCAGCGTTCTGTCGCAGCCCTCTTTGATCTACGTCACCCAGCTACCGGCGGTAGTCTACCGTATCCAGCACACATAGCTTCACGTGCGCGATACTGGGGTGAAGTCAATGACGGGGAGTCGCTGAGGTCGGCAAGCGTAAATGTCGCAATGTCGGGCCGCGCGCGCGACAGCGGGCCCCGGATCTTCCGCCTAGCCCGAACCCGAACCCGACTTCGACAGCCCCCTACTGTATTCGGTCGGGCTGAATACGACCGTCAAAACAGAGTCTTATAGCCAAACACCAGTCTTATAGCCGTAGATCTATTGGTCATTTTCAGTTCAAAGAGGCTTTTGGGAGTGAGCCGCTTAGACCTTTGTTATTTAAGCTCTTGACGGTCACCTGTGCGGTTACATGTGCTGGTGAACTACCTACCTTGCCTGGCTGCATTCAGTATATGCGGAATGGAATGGTAGCCGAGACTAGCCGTATTTTTTTCTTTCCTGCCTGTAATACCCTATACTTATTCCCCTGAGGGAGACGAGAAGAGCTCTGCCATACGCCTCCGCTCGCCGAGAAAGCGTCAGAGCGCCGTAGAACTATATAAGGCCGCCTCATATTGTACTAATACCACTATCACGTTCCGCGGAACGGACACAACGAGATATCAATAGAATGTCGCTGGCAGAAGCTACTACTGAATTGCGCAAAAGACGCAACACCCACACCAGGGGCCCCTCGATCACGCCTCCCGACGGAGACAAGCTCGAAGAGGTGCTGCTGTACAAGCTCGACAGCTTCCTGTATACTGTAGAGTCTCGGCTCGATGAGATGGAGGAGTATGGGCTCCAGAAGCTCACCCTGGTAGACGAAAGCGTCCAGCACGCATACGAGACGCTGGTGAAAGTGCGAAATGAAGTCATCGGCGAGGGCTGGCGCAAGGCCGAGGCACTCCTAAAAGTCGTCGAGGACCAGCTGCCCATCCCGGAGACTAACCTCTCTGCCCGCATTGCGCAGGGGATCGGGTTCCTCGAAGACCGCCTCGCCCACATTGAGCACACGTGCTTCGACGCCGTCGACGGCACCATGACCATTGGCATCCAGACCGCGCTGCAGGCAGCCAGCACCGGCCTCCTGACCTACGACCAGCTGCCGCTCATGTGGAGGGACAATCCATACATTGTCCGCGGCTACCGGTTCAGCAAAGGGTACATGGAGTGCATAGCGTCGATCATCAAAGTGCATAACGAGACGTGTAACATCTGGACCCATCTCATTGGCGTCTTCGTCATGCTCGGGCTGGCGTTCTGGCATTGGCCGACAACGCTGTCCTGGTCCCAGTCGACGGGGATGGACAAGCTGACCATGGCGCTCTTCTTGGTCGCCGCGACAAAATGCCTTCTCTGCTCCATCATGTGGCACACCTTTAGCTCGTACAGCAAGCCCAAGATGAAACAGAACTTTGCATGCATAGACTATACCGGCATTGTCATCCTTATCGCGGCATCCATTATGACTACGGAGTATGCGGCGCTCTACTGCCAGCCCGTGGCCCAGAGCGTCTATATGACCTCGACGGCAGTTTGCGGTCTCATTGGGTCGTACTGTACGTGGAAGCCGGTTTTTAATGAGCCCGATGGCAAGGTCAAGCGGCTTGTGTTCTTCATTAGCTTTGTGCTTGGTGGGCTGCTCGGGTTTGCCCATGCCGCGTACTTCCACGGGTTGCTCAACACATTCAACTTTTACTTCCCGGTGTTCAAGAGCCTGGCGTGCTATGCTTCGGGGGTCGTGGTGTACTCGACGCTGTTCCCGGAGCGCTACTTTCCAGGCACCATCTTTGACTATTTTGGCATGTCCCATAACCTTTGGCATTTGGCTGTGTTTGGCGGTATCTACTACCACTACGCGGCGACAATTACTCTGCTCGAGAACGCGAGAGCCTTCTCGTGCCCTGTGCATTAATCTCTGCATATCCTATCTACGAACCGTAGCGCTAGGTCATTAATTTGCATTCCCGTTCAAATCGTTACAACCGTTCAAATCGTTACAAACTCTCTAGCTACAGCGTAATAAGTGATCAAAACGCTGCTACAGTTTACAAATGCGTATGGATAGAGCCCTGACATATATAATTGCTTTACAAATGCTGCTTAACCAGTTTAACCAACTCCTCTCGCGGAGTGTCGTCACTTGGAGTGACATATCGCTACGCGGGTTAGCACCCAAATCAGTCACCAGCCCCACAATCCTTACCTTCTTCAAAAAGTCCCGGATCTGATCGTCCGTCCACTGGTCAACGTCGGTCGTGACTGGATCGTCGGTGATTGGCTCCTCCTTGGCCACAGGCTTGGACTTCTTCTTGCCGGTGGCGCTGGTCGACGGGCCAGCAAACGCTAGCGCCGTGGCCGTGACTACAATAGCGGCAAACGCCAGAGTAAGTTCCTTGGCATGGCTACGAATCGTCCTATCTATTGAGGTCATTTTTGGTATTGGCTGTAAAAGGTAAGGAACTAGTAGTACTCTCTATATGACTCCGCATGGTGATGGCCGATCCGACCCAATCACCGTACATGGCTGCCAATTACGTGACTGCAAAAAAACGCACCTACAGACCCGCATTGACAGGCCAAATCTAAGGTGTTTCGGCTCTGCATGCTCTGCCCAAGGCAATGCCACCTAAATTAAAATGCGGTAGGCAGCGTCCCACGATTTATCAGTAAACCTTGTCGGACATCCCAAACCACCCACTATAATGTACAACCCGGTGATCCAGGCGGCGGGCCATGAGGGGGTCTTCCAGAACGAAACGGGCGAGCTGTTCATCAAGTCCAACACGACCGATGAAGAGCTCGAGTTCTACCAGGAGATGGCATCGCGGCGGGATGAGGAGATGCAGATGATCACCTGTGCTTTCCTCGGAACCCTGACGCAGCAGCAAATTGTCAGCGGCCAGGGGGCTGAGGAAATTAGCAGTCTTGTCGAGGAGGCCGAGGCGACTCAGGACATTTCCAAGATTCAGCAGTTCATAAAGCCGAAAAAAGACACTACGATTGTGCTGGAGAATGCTCTCTTTGGGTACACAAGCCCGTCTGTAATTGATGTAAAGCTGGGCTCTGTGCTGTATGATGACTCGGCGTCTGAAGAGAAAAAAGAGCGCATGGCCAAGGTTGCGGAGGAGACTACTAGCGGGTCGATGGGTCTGAGAATTGCCGGGATGAACGTGTTTGATCCCGAATCTACTACCCGGAAATGGTACGATAAGTTCTTTGGTCGCTCTTTGACGAGGGAGACTGTTCTCGAGGGGTTTTGTAAATTCTTCCCCGAGTCAATTGAGCTCGAGAAACGCCGTGCGATATGCGAGGGGGTCAAGCAGGAGCTTGAATTCATTTACGAGGTTATGTCTGGCAAAGAATTGCGGCTTGTCTCGTCTAGCATTTTGGTTGTCTACGAGGCTGATCCTCAAGCATTCGACGAAAAGCTGGAGAAGGGCAATCTGCGGGCCGAGAGAGCTTCTGACGAAGAGGATGACGACGACGACGATGAAAACGAGGAACAGTACAGAGTACTCACTGTTAAACTGATAGACTTTGCCCATACAAAATACTGCGACAACCAAGGACCAGATGTCCGAGTTCTGGCTGGAATCCAGAACCTCATTACCATCTTTGGAGATCTTGAACGGATGTATGCGAATACGGCTCATTAATGATAAGCTTCACCGGCGAGCGACAGAAACGACAAACCTAATCTCTTCGACATGATATAACTTTCCGAATGGGCTACGACCTTTAATATCCGGTATATGCTTTTGATTTAGCAACGAATAAATACCGGTGGTCCATTTGTCAAATGGACTGACATGATTCGAGCTGTACTGTGAGATGCGACATGGCGAACGATAAACTACAAACGTGTACAACTACGATATCTTCGACATAAGTGTGGCATATATACTGTCCGAATTGACCCTGGCCCTATAATATTCGGCCATCGACTTTCGATTAACGGTATGTAATTATTGGTAGTGGACTGTGGCTTGATTTCGGTTGATTGAGAACTATCCGACGATGTTATCTATCCGAATAGATACCAACCTTTCCGGCTGCGTGACAGATAAAACGCTCTATTGGATCTATTTCCTGAACCAACGATATCAATCATCTCCAGATCGCATAATCAACTGCCTGGAACTTCAATACTAGCCCAGCATACTTGGTATGTGCGATAGGCGATTAGGGCTACTTTAGGGTTTCCTATTTGGGAATGGCCCCCGTGCGCAAGCCCTGCGGCGAGCCCTTCGGTACATCCGGGTAACTCATGTTGGGAGCATCGGTGGGTATACCGGCCCGGAAACCGTCGGGCAACGAGGGACACAATTTTCAACATCGCAATTTTTCAATTTCCAACGACATCGACGACAAAACTAACAATGCCTGTAAGTGGGACTATTGCTATTTTGCGAGGGCGGAGCTAACGTGTATCTAATGTAGAAGGAGATTACCGACATCAAGGAGTTCCTCGAGACTGCCCGACGATCTGGCGTCAAGTCCGCCTCCGTCAAGAAGAACGGCAAGGAGACCAAGTTCAAGATCCGAGCCTCGCGAAAGCTCTACACTCTTGTCGTCAAGGACCAGGACAAGGCTAAGAAGCTCATCCACTCCCTGCCACCAGGGCTCAAGACCACCGAGATCTCCAAGAAGGTTGTCAAGAAGAACTAAGCTGTATGATTTATGTCGTCCTGTATAAAAACATCATTTTTTAATCGCCCCGTAGGATCTTTGACCCTGCGATATCAATTGACTCTACGATATGTAGCTGAATACAAAAATGCCTGTGTTGATTGAAATTACAGAAGGAATCAAAGGCATGGATCGACGTATCTTTATTAGTAAAACTGATCTTCCGAACTGCATTGGCTGATGTGTCGACTAGGGTGATTAAACCAGTTGGTAAACGCTATGCCAGCGAGTGATTTTACTGGTAACTTTACCGTAACTTTATTGTATTGCCATATTATGATAGGTATCAATCACGAACGGTAATACCCAGAGAGATCCGACAAGTTTGGCAATTGACCACCTCAGAGTTTTGCTACAATTATTGGACGAAGACTATTATTGTTATTAGACGGGGGAGTTTGCCCAATTGTTCGGGTTCGGTTTCACGAAAGAATTGAAAGAGCAAAGAATGGAATTTCAAAAAAAAAAAAGCTACTGGAATAAAAAAAAAACTAAAACGAAACCAGTTTAGATTTCAAGCAACCTGGCAACTTCAGGCTCAGAGCAAACGTAAATGACTTTACAGTTGCCATTGAACCCATTGAAGCCAGTAGAGGCACACAGAGTGTACGCACCCATTTCGGAAAAGTACACCCAGTCGCCTACATCGAGAGGATACGGCACGGTGCAAGACTCGGTGACACAATCAAGACCATCACAGGTGGGGCCCCAAATGGACATTTTGTACTTGCCCGTACAGTTCTCCTCATCTAACCCGTGGAGAAAATGGCGGTCCATGCCATGATCTCGCCCATCAAACATCAACGCACGCGGAGTAGGCTTCTGATGGTCAAACAAGACACAGTTCAAGTTGCCATACACACCATCATTGATGTAAAGCATTCCATCACCAACCGATTCATTGATCCATCGCCGCCCAATGACATGGGCAGCCACGGTGAACGCAGAGGCAACAAAGTATCGCCCCGGCTCGGCAATGATACGCACATTGGACGACGACTCGGGTGGGAAGAACTCGTCCAACGAGTTCCGCAGCACCGCAGCAGACTGCTCAAAGGTAGAGGACTCGAAACCACCGCCGCAATCAAGCACAGTCATGGGCGGCATTCCAAGCTCCTCGGCCATGTCAAACACAGTCTTTGCGTTCTTCACCGAGTCGTAAAAGGTGGTGAAATCGCTGGCACCACTCCCCACGTGGAACGCGACTCCGACGACATTCAACTCCAGGTCCTTGGCAAGCTTCAAGAGATCCTTGGTATCGGACATGGCGGCCCCAAATTTGACGGAGAGTCGGCATTGGGCGGTTGAGTCGTCGGTCATGATGCGAAGCAGCAAGTCAGCGTTCGGATAGAACCGCTTACACTTGCGCAACTCATCAGCATTATCGAAGGTCATCATCTTGATCCCTTCCTGCTGGGCGTACCGAATGTACGACACGCCCTTGCACGGGTTCGCGTAGATAACCTTCGAAGGGTTAACACCCAGATTAAGAACGAAGGAGATTTCGTTCTTAGAAGCGCAATCAAAGCCCGCGCCAAGACGGGCTAGCAAACGGACTACGTGGTAGTCCTGATTGCACTTCACAGCGTAGAAGGGCTCCACTCGTGGCAGATTCTTCAACCACCGTTGATACTGGCGGTATACTACCCCCAAATCGGCCACAAAGAAGGAGTCCTCACCGCCATAATGGCAGGTATCGAGGTCAATAGATTCAATACGCTCACGCAAAGCTTCACCAACCAATTTCTTGGACAGCGCCTCGCCGGAGACGGAGTCCAAGACGGTGTACTTCATAGTAGTCGCAGCATTACCAGAGAGATCGTACAAAGTTAATTCCGACGTGAGAGACTCGTCGCTCGCAACAGAGTTACGGGAGGACGTCGGACACAGGGTGGGACAAGAATAATCATTATCGTCAAAATAATTGTGATCACTTTGTACAATGGCAGTAGCTTCGACCAAGGAAGTTTCCATTTGTTTTGCAAATCTCAAAGCGCGAAGAGTAGAAGAATCGATTTTTTCGGTTTTTGTCTTGTGAAAGAAGTATCAATAATGAGTTGGTTGTTCAGGCTGATCTCACAGGGTGTAGAGAATCCTAAACTCGAAACGTAATTGATGTTCTAACGACCTGGACGTACACTGATCTGTTTATTAAACGTTTACTAGTATCCCTCAAACTGAGGGAATCACTGTTGGACCTGTCAAGCGGCAACCCTCGTAAACGAATCGCGTTGGATGAAAGAAAAAAAGTAGCTTTGGCTGAATACCAAGGATAGAATATAAATATTCTTTGCTGAGGAGGAAAGAAACACAAACCCTGCGATTCAACCTTTTTTATACCAGGGCTCCTCTCTGCAGCCAAGGTGACTAGTATTGCCGTTTTTGGTAGGCTCCTCGGAGTCACTTCTGAAATTTTTCAAATTTTTTGCATATCCTACATGAATAGGACGCCAAGTGGTAGAAAATAGGCGGGTTAACTACATTCTCCTCAAATTGAAGGGAGATCATAAATTTGTCCAAACTGATGACCTTTAGCCTTATTTTTAATACCTTTTTAAGTATATCTGGCTTTTTATGGTGTCAGGGGATTGATTGTAAGCCGTGCCATTAGTTAGAATTTTTTTGATGTGTGCCCAATGTGCACGCGTATCTTCAGATCTGTGTTAGACCGTTGCCACGCATCCTTATTTGCTGCTTCCGAAACGCAGGACAGGAGCAAGGTTCGCTGTATCTCCGCAGTTGCGGCAGTGTAGCTGACGTAGTCCTGTATGTACCCAGCGTAGTACTATGTACAAGCGTCCAATCAGCGCTTTCATTAGTGATACATGGCCGTGCATTACGCGCGGGAGGCGCCCACCAAAATATTATTTCGCATGCGGCTCGTGCGGCTCGTGCGGGAACTCTAGATGTGTCGTCCATGAACTGCCAACTACTCTAGATGTTACTTTACTTCTATTAGAGAAAACTATACTTATTGTATCGTGCTTTTTATTCTTTCCATCTAAAAGAATTAAATCCACAATGATATTAAAAACCGGCTCAATTGATCCACAGTAGGCTGAGCTACTTAACCTAAGAATTTCCGGATAACAGAAGGCATTTGTAGCTTCTGAGGAAATAGGTGCAAAGAGCGAATCGTTTTCACAGGGAACTATCTATCCTGAGACGACTACGCACCTTGATGCGTATACCATAGTATTGTATAAAAACTCTTTAAAAGAGACTTCATAACACCCGCAATGTTATTGTATTCCGCAAATAGCAGTAATAAGAATCCATTTATTATTTAATATTACCTACAGTATTACCATAGGTAATTGACTCTACTGCCTGTACCTGTACCAACCACCATATACAAATGGTTAGGTTAACAGGGTACTGTAGGCTTCAATTAAGAGCCAATAGAACTGCCGTCAATTGCACAATACAATTGTTTCATCTAATATCAGTGTATTATGGTAGCAGAAATGACAGTACGCAGTGCTGGCGAATATTGTAGAGAAACCAGAGGTAATATCTTGTGAGGTTATTGAGCGAAATACTGGCTAACTTGGATGATACTTCAGTACTGTACCTGGACTTCCTGTGCTGATATTTGGAATCTGAAAAATTATGAACGATAATCATATGGACTAAAAGCAGGTTCACTTTTTACCAGTTGGAGCGGTTCGGATACATGGTATATTGCATTCCCCAAACTTCAGTTCTCAATTGTTGTAAACCACTTTTTACAACTACTCGCCCACTCAATAATCCAAATATTTCGCCACTTATATTATCGCGACTTAAAGGCGCCAAAAAATCCGTCCCACTGGTGCTCTTTTTTGCAACGGCAAATCGGTACCCCAGCGGTACGGGGTGGTCGCGCGAAAATTTCAAACTTCACCTTATCGCGAACCTTTTAACTTAACAAAAAATGGCGCGTAAATCGAAGAGTAAACAACCACTGTATATCAAAGCTACAGATAAAACGCTTGTTTTCGAACAAAAGTTCGATCCCGAGGACCCTCTGTTTGCTGTTGCATTCAATCCAGAATCGGCTCAGTATGTGACCGGCACGGCAACTGGCCAGCTCTCCGCCTTCACTTATGATCCCGAGACTCACGAGTACAAACAGATATGGACAACCAAGCGACACAAATCAAGTTGCAGAGCGGTTGCGTATGACGAGGATGGGGAGCATGTGTACTCTATCGGAAGCGACAACGTGCTGAAAAAAGCGCGATCCAAGACTGGTAAGGTTGTAGGAAAGATCCGAGACGTTATGCCAGAGACTGCTACGACAATGGTTGTCAATGAGTCGTATGTTGGTATTGGCGACGAATCAGGCTCTCTCAAGTTCTTTGATAAAGACACTCTCAAGGAGACGCACTCGTTTGAGAATGTTCACACTGACGTGGTGAGCTCAATTGTAGGGCTGACCTACAAGAACAAGTACAGCTTTTTGACCAGCGGGTCTGCAACGGTAGCTCACATTGATATTCGAAAAGGTGTTTTGAAGGAGAGCGAGGATCAGGAGGACGAGTTGCTGTGTGGATGCCTTGCATCTGACAAGTTTTCCGCGTTTGGCCTAACAGCAGGCGTTGTAACGGTGTGGAATAACAAGCACATTGAGGATCAGATGAACCGAATTAGGGTGTGCGATGGTACGGTGGACGCGGTGATTGCCGGTGAGGAAGACGACGAGATCTACGCTGCCGGGAGCGATGGTCTGGTGAGAAAAATCAACGTGACCAAAGCTAAAATTGATCCCAAGCATATCTACCGCCATGTTAAGGATGATGAAGTGACAATCCTTGAGCTTGATTACGAGTACCGATTGGTGACAGCAAACATGGACTCTTTAAAGCTGTGGAGGTTGGATGATGAAGTTGAGAGCGAAAGCGAATCTGAGGAGGAACCGGAGAAGAGAGAGGCAGATGCCGAAGAAGAAGAGGTAGAGGAGCGGCCCAAGAAAAAGGCCAAGAAGAAGAAGGTTAAAAATGCCACCAAGCAAGTGCAGGGCATTTCCAAGTTCTCTGACTTGTAACTGAATATCACAAGTATTCTTCTCAAAGTGCGTCATAAAAATTGCGTTGGATTTTCCGTTATTTCCATTGAATGGTTGAGAATAACGCATACGTTCGTCTTATGCTGATCCATCCTATACGACGAGTTGACGCTTGCTGGTGCCATTGCAGAGTACGGCTAAGAATTGAGCTATGCAATAGGACCGTGAACGAGCCACCCCTGACCAATCGCATACTAATAATTATCCCCGAGTATATAATCAAAATCAACAAAAGTGTTACATCCTCCTCAAGCGGACCGAAAAACCGAAGCTACTAGCCATGACAGATATAAATAGCGTCTCTATAATTAACGGTGACCGAGATTTGAGACAATGCAGTGTTACGCATGCGACCGTTAGCCGTCACCGTCCTGCGTAACGACACTCCAGCTACATAAATCATAACGTCCTGAGTAGATAATCGTAACGACAATCTAGTAGATTTTTCCTCGGAGAATAGTCCATTATCGTCCTGCCCGATAATCACCGACTATCAATCTATATACACGGCAGAGGCAACGACTACACCTATGGTACAGTAGAGCAATTAGTAGAGACCCATGAGCCGTGAAATATAGTCGCAGAACGCACCGAGCCAAACGACATGGCCAGTGTTAATGTTCTCGACAAACCACTTCCAGCAGTCGGCCGGATCGTCGAGATCAACCTTCTTAATCATAGAAAAGAGCCGGTAGGTCGCCCACGCGGTAGCGGCAAAGTAGAACGGCCCCATCGACTGGAGCACACCAGCGGTGGCCAGCAATCCAATCTGCGCTACACCGTACCGGTTGAGAATCGGCTTGGTTCGCTCGCCCCACTTGAGGGCGGTCGACTTGATACCGGCCTTGATATCAAACTTCTTGTCCTGGTGGGCGTAAATGGTGTCGTAGATCATACACCATGCAAACGCAGAAGCATGCAGCGACAGCATGGTGGGAAGGGCCCACACGTCCATGGCCGGGAAGCCCATGAGCGCACCCCACGTGAAGCAGAGCGAGAGACAGGCCTGCGGGTAGTAGGTGAAGCGCTTGAACAGCGGGTAGGCGCACACAAACGGCAGCGAAAGGCACCCGAGCCAGAAACAGTCCGCGGGCAGAGCAAGCAGGACGCCCAATCCGGCGACTCCGTGGGCGCCGAGCAGGCCCCATGCAGCCGGGAGGCTCACGGCGCCCGACGCCAACGGCCGATGCTTCGTTCGCTCGACCTGAGCGTCGAGCTTGCGGTCGAGAATATCGTTAATAATGCAGCCGCCCTGTCTCATGAGCAGCGAGCCCACGCCGAACAGCGCAATGGTCGTAATGTACTGCGACAGCGGCGCACCCGTCGTGTACGCCGCCATCGTCGCCGACCAAGTGCACGGAGAGAAGAGCAGCCACGTCCCGATGGGCTTGTCGATTCTCATAAGCTCGGCGTAGGGCCGGAACGAGGCCGGCAGAGCGCTGACAAACCGCTGCGGCAGCGTAGGCTTGGGTGCCGGCGGAGCCGCGATAGCCGGCTCAGCCTTGGCCTCGTCAGAAAAGACCGCCCGAGTAGATGCAAACCCCCGAGCCGGCTGGAAAACGGACTGGAATGCCCGCACCGCCTGAGCCCCCGGGGGGGCCAAACGCGTTCTAGAGAGCAACATGTTTTTTTTTTCAGTGGATGGTGAGAAGAAGGAATTCGCTGAATTATACGAGATGCAGAAAATTGACGGCGCCCTTATAGATCTCGGCACGATGCATTGTACACCGTCTTTTCACCGTTTTTCACACCCCTGTCCCAGCTGCACGTCTCATGTCTTACCGCGCGGTCACGTGAAAGTCACATGATCGGACATTCCTAACCGCCGACCTTCCGGGCTAGCTGTCGCCCCTGGCTTTGCCCAAATCCGGGCTGTAGTGGCAGTCTGTAATGGGGGGCCCTGCCCCCCAAACCCCCCGTAGCTGGGGGCAAAGCCCCCAGACCCCCTTGTGGGAGCTCTTGGCTCTGTGAGGCGAGTTGAGGAAGTGCAATGCAGTAGCATTGAGAGATTGATGTTATTGCAGGTAATACAGTCTCAATTGATTAATCAGCTCAGGGGTATCACTGCATCTCATTGCTGATATGATACTGTGCTGGGGTTGGGGTCACCCAAATGGTGGAGGCTCGGGGGGAAAACACCCATATTTATAGACCGCCACCCATATTTAGATGAGCTCTCTTGTTCCCACCACAGCAGCTTTGTTGTCCCGCAATTGGCTACTTGTGACATGCACCCTTCAGCAACATGCATCGATCTGTAAGCAAAGCGTGGTAAGCATGCTAAGGATGAAAACTTGGTCTGTAACAGAGACATTAATTGGGCAGCTTGATCTGCTCAGGGGGCAGAAAGCATGAAACTCTTATCCATCAATCCTAAATAGTTGATTCAAACCAAGCAGCCAAAGTAATGCCGCCATAAAACTATCAGCGGTGTAAAGCGCCGACCTCTGGTTACATTGAATCTCCTTTACCATCAATTTCATGCCCACATTTAGCCCACGAAACAGGTATTTTGCCATATACCAGGTGCACTTGCACTGCTGTATAAGGCGCTGATATTTGATTACATCTAATGTATAAAGCGTTGATATACGTTGCATCTACTGTTATGTGTAACAAACCAGGGGTTAAAGCACTATAACAATTGTGCTGAGGTTTAATTTGATTACCAGCTGATCTGCAATACAGTACTGTAATGCATTGACCGTATTGCATGCACACGTTTAACCAAGCAACTGCTACACAGCTGTACCAATTGCACCACCTGACAATTATCCGACTTCGATTCAGTGCATTTATCACATTTTATACCACGTTTAACAAGCATTATTAATTGGAAATGTTGGCGGAATTTAGTCGTGCGGCTGAACATAATTACGTATTTCAAGGGGGTATTAAGTTGGGTGTTGGAATGATCGATCGAGACCGTCCTTGTACAAAAAATCGCTCGATTTTGAAATTTTCATAACCGACTCGCTGTCGAATTGCAAAAAAATGGATACGGTGTACTCCTCCACGGTGACCGCGCCGGTCAACATTGCCGTAAGTATTCGGATCATTTGATTTTGGGGGGCTGCTGATCTGTGAAGACCATGAAGTACTGGGGCAAGCGAGACGTGGATCTCAACCTGCCGACCAATTCCTCCATCTCTGTCACTCTGTCCCAGGACGACCTGCGGACGGTGACCACTGCCTCGGCCAGTGCCATTTTTGAGGGGGACAAGCTGTGGCTCAACGGAAAGGAGGAGGACATTTCCGCCTCAAAGCGAATGACCACGCTTTTCCGGGAGCTCAGGGCCCTCCGAGCCCAGCTCGAGGCCGAAAGCAAGGCCGCGGGCAAGAGTCTCGTGCCATTGAGTGGGTTCCCGCTCCACATTGTGTCGGAGAACAACTTCCCGACCGCCGCGGGCCTTGCGTCCTCCGCCGCAGGATATGCGGCTTTTGTGTCCTCGATCGCCAAGCTCTACGAGCTGCCGCAGTCCGCCGAGGAGCTGTCTATTTTGGCGCGGCAGGGCTCTGGGTCTGCGTGCCGGTCTCTGTTCGGCGGCTTTGTCGCGTGGGAGATGGGCAACAAGGCCGACGGCAGCGACTCCAAGGCGGTAGAGATCGCTCCAGTGAGCCACTGGCCCGAGATGCAGGCGGTTATTCTTGTGGTGAGCGCTGATAAGAAGGACACTCCGTCGACGAGCGGTATGCAGCAGACTGTGAAGACGAGCGATCTGTTCAAGTACCGGGTCAACGAGGTGTGCCCAAAGCGATTCGTGGACATGAAGCAGTCAATTCTCGACAAGGACTTTGCCAAGTTTGCTGAGCTGACGATGGTGGACTCTAACCAGTTCCACGCGTGCTGTCTCGACTCGTACCCGCCTATTTTCTACCTCAACGACACGTCGCGGGCTGCGATTCGAATGGTTGAGGAGATCAACCGGGTCGCGCACAAGACGATTGCTGCATACACGTTTGACGCCGGACCAAATGCTGTTATTTACTACCTCAAGGAGCACGAGGACTTGGTGCTGGGTCCACTGAAGAGTGCTTTGGGCCATCTTGACGGGTGGGACAAGCGGCCAAACGTTCAGGCGTACAATGTGCCGGACTTTGACCAGCGGTGGTTTGAGACTCTGGGCAAGGGCGTGAGCCGGGTAATCTGCACCCAGGTGGGCCCTGGTCCACAGGACAGCTCGATTTCGTTGATTGACAAGAAGAGCGGCGAGCCATTGTTTTAGCCGTGATATGCCAGCCAACATACCATACCGTAATTAATAATCCAGCCAACAATCGCAATATACTGTCGTAATTTAATGCCCACAGCCAATGCGCATTGTCCTCCATACTCCACAATTCCAATTGCAGTGCTCGTGTGTCTTGGGGGCTACTCCCCAAATCCCCGTAGCTAGGTGGCCCCCCTTTACCGGTAAGGCGTAACAACAGTTACAACATTGACCACCGGGAATGTCGTCATTTCCATGCGACTAATAAAAAGACAAATAATAAAATGGCGAACAATAGAAAAAGAAGTCTCTAGATGTAAAATTGCTTTGGTCGTGCATTTAGTAACACGATTCTACCACGGCTTGTCTAACCAATATTTGTGGGTACAGCGTAACTGCAGTTCCAAAACGATGGCTACTGGTACTGAACATCGACAGCAAATATGAATACGACAATCTCATGAATACCGTAAACAGCTCTTGCTGTAATTAAATATCAAAACGACAGTAAGAACCATAGACTACCACCGCGGTTACTGCGTACATTTATAGCGTTGAGCTGCAAAGACATTATCCAAACATACGTATCAAAATCTTCCATTCCTACAAAAACAAGTCCAGCGGTCATACTTTCATTTTTACACAAACAGATATTATATTTTTAGTTAAGGGGACAGTTTAGACAGACTCGAGAACAACGTCCTTGAACTCTCGTGGAACCTTCTTGCCAGAGTCCTCAGAACCAGCACCCTCGCCGTGGAGAGCAAGGAGAGAACCAAGGTCGAACTTTGGCTGCTTGAGCAACTTGACCTTTCGGATGTGAACGTTCTGGAGTGGGAAGATGGACTGGGTAGCCTTCTCAATCTCTCGGCCCATAACCTCTGGGATGAGCTTGGCGGTGAGCTGGGCAAGAGTCACGTTGGAGGCCTCTCGCTGCATGATCTCGACCATCTTCTGTCGGATCTGTCGAATCTGGGAAGACTGGGCGTAAGAGGTCTTCTTGACCTGGTTTGGCAGTCGCTTGGTGAAAGCAATGGCAAAGACTCGCAGAACGTAGTCGTCAGAGGTCTTAACGGTAACGTTGGCCTCAATGAGGGTCTGCCACTTTCGAACGAAGGATCGCAGCTTGTCAGAGGTGAAGTCGAGACCGTGGAAGTTGGTCAGCAAGTTCTTGCCCTGGACCTCGTCAACTCGGAGCTTGATCTTTCGGAAAGAGTGGTCCTCCTGGCCCTGCAAGTCAGCAAGGGAAACGTCGAAGATTCGGCCCTTGAGCTCGTCGTTGGCGTTCTTGAGACCAGTCGATCGGTTGACCAGAGTCTTGCCGACATCTCGGTTCTCGAAGGTGGTTGGCGCCTTGATGTTGTACCAGTCCTTTCGGGTGAATGGGTCGACGACCTTCTTCTTCAAGCCCTTCTTGCCCTTAGACAATCTCTTGTTCTTTCCAACGACCATTTTTGCTTGCTGTACTACTCCTGTCGAAAGGTTGGATGGTTGTGTATTGGAGTTTTTTCACCTTGAAATTTTTGTCCCGCGCTGAGTGGCTCCAGGCGCACGAAACTCCCAACCTAACTTTTGTTTTTCCTCCCAATCTCCCAACCCACCACCGCACCGCGGCCGGAGCCATCGCGCGCGCTCGCGCGCTCGCTTATTAGGGCTTCTCAGGGGCCCGCGGCGGCTTTTCGTCGGTGAGCGTATTATTCTCCATTCTTGCTCGTTATGCTCAATAGGGCCGCTTTGTTTGTGCTCTGGCGGGATTTTCTTTGCTTACGGGTTGTGTATTTCGCTTCAATTCATGTTGGCGTGGCGGCGTAGATTTGAATACGTGTGACTGTTATTTCCCAAAACGGTATCACCACAACAACTTCTTACGTGACAGTAGCTACACACTCCATAGTAAAATACCGTCTGAGACCCACCCCACCGCCAGCTCGGGCGTTGCGGTTACAGCTGGTTACAGCTGGTTACACTGCTAACGGGCCATTGCCTGGGGCTCTGCCCCCAGAGTTGGTTACCTACGGGGGCCTGCGGCGGAGGTAACAGAGTTGGGCCAAACCCCCTCCAAACCAATGTAGAATGGAGTGATTGAATACCGGTAGATTAATGGCCCAGCCACCTGACAGCTCGGATCTAGACCGAGATGCCAAATTTAATGAATATCGCCAAACCGGAGCGTTACTGCTAATATTAGCCAGTGCTGGCTGTATGCACACGTGCGGCGTTCCAAGCCGTTAAACGTGAGGCTGAGACACCAGCCACCAACTAATCGGAATGAAGGGGGCTTGACGCGTTATTACGACAATGAGAGAGAGCCAAGAAAATGCCATCGAGTCCTGAATTAAGTTTAAACCTGTCAAAGCTATCTGCTTCGTTATTTCAAATTACTGTGATAGCTTCGTAGCTTGGTGTAAACCTGTAGATAACAAGCAGAGTATTGGCGGTACTATGTTATGTTTCAGTAGCCGAAACACGCAACTCGATCAATTGAGATCGCTAAATTGCACAGCTCTTGCAAACAAAAACGCATTGGAGCACGCACAATGTATGTACCTGTAGTACTACAATCGAATCGCATGCAATGTGGCGGACCTGCCGCAGCCCGACGGGGCCGCCCCAGATCAGCGGCTCGGTTGCTTATAGCATGTTTCTGTCAAAATCCCGGTGGTTGGGCTCAGATATGATGTTTAAGTCAACATGCTCGGATACGCCCCCAGGCGGTCCGTACGCATTGTATATAACCAACAATCGCGCCGTTTGACTTCGATGACCGTCTAGAAACCACCAGCGCTAATCAGAATTACTGCCTAACCCAGTCCACTCTGCTACGAATATCACTCTATTGAGAATATCAAGAATATTCCGTAGACTATTCTTTTCAAGTCTACAATGTACAAATACGACCAGCCAATAGAGGACAGCAAGAAGAAAAAGGCAATGGCATTGGTGTCGAATACCCCAAAGGACTTGATGGACGTGCCTCGCATAGTCGTTCCAAAGAACCGTGAGACGTTGGCCACTCACCACCACCATCGCCGGCAGAAACGCGTCTCTAGTAGCGGCAGAAGAAAACCAAATCGCCATTCCATTGGCGTGGTAGTCGCTGACCCCAAGGGGCGTGTTAGGTTAGACGGAACCGGTCCCTCCGCCGAGGAATTGAACGCTCTTCCGTCGATAAAGCGTAAGCGGAAAGTACAGGTTCCACAGTCCCGGACCGTGTCGTATGAGCACCAGGATCACCGCAAAGGGGACCACCGATTGACCCATGTGGCGTCTTCAGACTCTCTCCAGAATTTTAGGGTCCGCAAGACTTCCGGAACCCTCCAGCCCCCACCTCCGCTTCGTCAGCGTTCAGATTCTCTTCCGAACAGCCTGGACGAGCTAGAGACCGGAGAAGGGCCGCAGAGTACCCTAGCATTTGTCAGCCAAAAATTCTGGTCGATGATCCCACAAATGGCTTCGCCGGAAAATAGATCCCCTGTCACCTCGGATATGACTGCTGAACCTCAGTTGCCACCGGTTTCGCCAGATGCCAAACCCAGGGGGTCTCCCGAGAGCAAGCCAATCGACAAGTCTTCTCCAGAAAGCAAGTCAAGGAAGTCTCCATCAAGTAAGCCAATCACCAAGTCTTCTCCAGAAAGCAAGAAATCTCCGACCAGCAAGCCAAAGGAGAGACCACCAAAGGAGAAAACGACAAAGCCCTCAAAGGAGAAAAAAGAAAGAACAGGAACTACTGAGCTCAAGCCGATTGCTGAGCTGCAGATAAAAGAGTCCAAGCGACAGCGCTCACCCGAATCCTCGCCTGAACTCAAGCCCGTATCTCGGTCTCCTCTTCCTCGCAGAGACATGGATCTATCGCAATTGCCAGTTATTGCCCCTCCAGTATCCAGCTATGACCATTCGCGACAGGTCTCGGCTCCCGTATATGCGCACGAGAGATCTTTGTCGCACAACCTACCTCCACCTGCCCCTCCATATTCACGCAGCCCGTCCCCGCCGTCAAAGAGGCAGTCTGTACCAGCCGTGACCAACGGTAGAACACCGCCCCCAATTGAGCCGCACAAAGTCAATGCCCAGAAAAGGTCCCCTCCGAAAAGGCGGCCAGTGCCAGCCGTCAATGCTGTAACTGGAGAACGAATCCCTCAGCAGTATCCACTCCCTCCCCACAGCATTCCTCGAGCACCGCCCTCTCCATCAAGATCAATGCATTCTACTAGCAGCAGTGCGGCATCGCTGATGTCCACTATGTCCTCCACCAGCACTGCTAGTAGTGCTGGGTCAGTTCTTCTTCCGAGCTCGCTTACTTCGCTCAAGAAGATCACCATCCAGCATCCTCACCTCACCGAGGCCGACACTCAATTGCTCCAATCCCTCGTCATGTTCGCCAAGGTAGGCACTCTCCCCCAGGGAAGTTCGCCGTTGCCCAAGCTGGTACTGCCTGTTGCGATTCCACAGCTTGCTAGCGGGTCCAGAGTGCCATTCAGCAGGGCCATAGCCCAAGGTTTGCAAAGTCAGAAGATCATGCCCGAGCAATTGCTCACTTTCATCGATCATCTGAACGTTTCTATGTCGGGCTATGATCCGAACCAGCCTGATACAAAGTATTATGCATCCCAAAGCGACTCCGCCACGAACGAGTTTGCGCCTCCAGACTGCGGCCGACAGGTTTCCAAGGCACGTAAAGCTCTGTTCCTGCATCTCTGTAACGAGCTGTTTTTCAAGCCTCGGGGACTCGAGGTGAAGATAGTCGATGCATCAAAGCTTGCGCCATTGCTGGGATACGAATCGGCGGATGACCTTTTGGCGCCTCCAATCCAGCCAGACCATGTCGCCCTCTCTGTTCACGAACGCCGGATGTTGCCGATGAAAGGACGAGCTGTTAAGCTCACTTTTGAGGTGCCCGCGTATCACGAGGTGCAGACCCAGAATGGGCTCATCTGCGATAAGCGTGATGGGCGGTCATGCAGGTACTACTTCCCGCCGGAAGTAGACACTATGGGAGAGTACAGCGGTTTTCCAAAAGCTGCGGCTGATTATGTCAGTAGGCAGAGCCAGGAGGAGTATAACAAGCTTCTCGAAGGACGGCTGCGGTTGGTACAAAAACAGCCATGGTTCGATGCAAGCCTGACTCTCGCTAAAGATCAGCAAGCCGAGATTGAGAAGCGTGACTCGAGGCTGTCTAAGCTGTGGAATTCCCAGATGTCAGAGCAGTCTCGTCTCCAGATTAAGGCAGACAAGAAGAAGCACAGGTCAATTGTGAAGCTCAATGATAACCGTCAGAAGGAGATCAAGAAGCTCGACAAGCAATTCGCCAAGGAGATGAAGGTTATCGACAAGGAGAACCGCAAGAACACCGAACGGCTGAGCCGCCTTATGAAGGATGAACTCGATCGCCATGAATCGAGTGTTCGAGAGGCGACTGACTTTGTGGGATCCTACGGTATCGAAGGCGCTGAATCCCGCTACAAGAAAGAAAAGCAGAAGATCTTGGAGCGCTTTGAAGAGGCTATGTCCGAGGAGATGACCCGCTATGAAAGAGAAGTGCGTCAATTGAAGCATGATTATAACGTGGATTACACTGACTACGACAAGGTCTACATTGAGGGGCTCAAAGCATTTGACCAGGCTTGGAATAAGGATATGAAGCGCAACGACAAAGACCGCATGAAGGATTGTGAGCGTGAAACGTTGAATGGTGCCAAATGGCTTGTGATTGACAACCTGAGCTAGACTACCACTGTATATTTATTTATTCTATTCCATTTTTAGGTTATATTCTGAATACTTTTGTAGGAACGACACTGCAGCCAGTTTAGCCTTATTTTTTGTCTGGGAATGGCTATGCTACGTGGTGGTACCGTAGTACGGTTGTGTGTGTCCCCGCCACCATGCACCCTTAGCGCAGCTAATGTTGCCTCCATTTATGACGGAAGTTAACGCAATCTCTCCTACGGTACAATGCAACTATACAAATGCAGCTAATCGATCAGAGAAATAGTACAGCAGGAAGGCGGTTTTCCCCCAGGTTTCCAAGCAAGGAGAGGACGCGTCGGCTTCCACTGCGGTATGCAGGTGTTGCGCATATTCAGGCAGAAGACTTGAACTTGCACCCAACAATCTGCATTGCTCCAGAGGTCTAGACAAACATAGCAAGTCTACAGAAATGTAGACAATCATTTCTACGAACAGATAGCTAGGGTCGCGTAAATGGAAAGAGGAGGTACCTTTCCAGGGGATCGGGAAGTAATACGCTGCAGTGACCTCCCCGAGCCAGGATGGTGGTAGATAAGGGCCCCTAAGGCTTCTGGGGCGTGTTCATCCGTAGTGCTGGACAAGAGTTTCCTGCGGAGGGCCGCAAACGAATATACCGCCTAGGTGACCCACAGGTGTACGCAGAAAAGGTTCTCTGGTAGGCGACGGAAAATACACAATTGCCCTGGGCACATGTCCATATCACGCATAGAATGCGGCGCTTAATACATGTAACTAACGATCAGGGGAGCACATATTTTGATAGTCGCATGGCTTTCATAGATTGGAAATTGAAATCATAGTGGATCAAATAATATGATATTTTTGGACTCAAAGAAGCGGCGCGATAACTTCTCAGGGGCGAATGCTACGACAAGCAATGATTGATGAGAGAGAAATAAATAACTGTGCATTATAGAATTAAACGAGTGGATAGTTAAATAGTATCTTCATCTTCAGCGATAGATGGGAAAGAGACGTATCGTGATTTCTCAGTCCCATTCTGTAGCCGGGTCAAATATTGGTGGGCGTGGGTCTGGTCGTGGCATTTTTCGTTAGAAGGAGTCATAAGCAAGGAATCATTAGAGCAAGTGGTCGTGAAGGTCATAGAATAACTGTTGGTGGCGTTAGAGTTCGTAGAGGAGTCGTTTGTCGTAGTTGAGGTCGTAGTCATTGAAGGGGTGGCTTGGAACCGAGGCACTCTGGCTACGGATTTTTTCTGTCGTTTGGAAGCAGCAGCCGAACGGGCCACAATTGAGAAAAGCGATGTGGTTGTTTGTGGGTAGCTCATCCAGGCTGCGAATGCAGATCGTTTGCGGCTACTCCTATTGCTGGAATCGATTTCGTCGTCATCTTCATAAGACGCTACGCTGGCTGAGGCAGATGGAGGAGATCTATCGTCTTCACGGAGCTTGCTTCCCAGATAAGTTTTGAACGATTCCAGAGGAGAGGCCCATTCTGGAGTCGCCAGATCCTCCGACGAAGGGGAGCTTGTCGAAACATTCGACTTGGTAGACGAATTCGGGACCATATGTCTTCCTGGTTTACTCATAGGGGTAGTAGTCGCCGTAGAACTTGTAGAACTTGTCGAAGAAGTTGCAGACTCTTCATCGTCAATTGATGAACAAGAGCTACTACAACTACTACCGGTGGCTTGGACAATGGGTGCCGAATCCAGCCAGTTTATACTTGCCGAGGTAGAGGGCTTATATTCAGAGCTTACCGTAGCAGCAGCCATAGTAAGATAAAATATATATATAAAAAAAGGTCAAAGCCCAATTCAAAAGAATAGCGCAAAAATATGCGTGGTATATCTCAGATGGATATCAGCTCGTCGAAAATATCACACAATCTAAAGGATATGGATAGGGAAGAAAAAAACAGATAATAATAGATCCATGCGAGGAACCGCGGGCCATTTAAATTCCTACGGCAAAGGGACTGTAATATATCCAAAAGAATTCTCCAACAAGCAGCACCAAGAAAGACGATTCGCATAACAAGCCCAAAAAGCAACAGGGCAGGCCGCGGTCGGTTGTCGGCTGTGAACTTTTGCTTTTTGGCGAACGGTTTTGCCCTCTCTCCCTGGCTTCGCGCGCATCTGTACGCTGCCCGAGATGGGATACATGAGGGGGCATGCGTGGGCGGTTGCCGGGCCAAATACACTGGTACGACTACGTAACTACACACGCCTACGTCTAAAGGCATTAAATTATTGGTGTACCCTGCCATGGGGTCTAAGAGCTGCAGTTCGTTCTCAACCTCCAGCGCTTCGGTACTGTCACTTTTGTTTTGTTACATCTTTGTTGTGGTTCTTTCAGGGGTACACAACAACGGCATACAAGCAGTACAGTAGTTGTGGTGGGACTCCGGTATACTCCGCTGCCATTTTTTTTTTATTATATTGGGGCATTCGCTCTCCCCAATGGACATCCCACAGGTAGAGCATGACTAGTTCTGCTTCATGTTACATTAGGCAGCTGTAGGTTATTTGTAGAGCTACGCAGGATTATTTTTTGGCCTCCCCAAACCCCGTCTCCGCATGGCACGTACGTATACATTTGAAACTTTAGGTGAACTATGGCATTATTGGGCGTATTTTAACATGCGGCGTGCGGCTTATTTCAAAACGGCCAGAGAATTGAACAGCGTTGCCATATAAACGATATATATATGTGCCAAAAGGATTGGTTATACAGTAGTCCTGGAATGCTAGTACCCTTAAATTTAAATAAACGCTTTAGTTATGGTAGTATTGAATAAATTAGAATGCTAATTCATTGCAAAGCGCGTGTGGCAAGAGACGCGTTACGCGAGCAAAATCAATTTAAACGCGCTCTTCTCTGGTTTGATCTCTCCATTATCAAATACTATCACAAGCATAAAAAAGCCCTATCATGTCCCGTCGACCGCTGATAGAAGATGGAAATGACATAGGAGACTACAAGGACCACTACCGTCAGGACGTCCCGGTCAAACGGGCTCGTTTCTTCGAGGATGCCCAAGCGGCTACTCCTCCACCAGACCCCAAATTATCCCACGAGGAGGATGTTGAGGGTGATGCCGTACCGGATCAATTCCTGACGGGGCTGGAGATTATCGTAGGAAAAATTGACGAATCACTTGGACGGTCTCTGTACAACAAGTCTAACGGCAACATTGAGACAGCGGTTAATATCTACCTAGATCAGCAGGCCAGTGCTGCACCGGCAAAATCATCTCCACCGCCCCAACGCAGCACGGCTGCACAGGGCTCCGAATCTCCATCTCGCGTATCAGTTGATTCTGTGCCTCCAGTAATTTCCGCTGCAGAGCCTAATTTAGTACAAGACTTGGAGCCATCGCAGCCACCGACAGCACAGACAGTAGAGCTTAACGAGCCACAGATCTCGGACGCACATCACCAGGTGGCAGAAGAATTATCCACTCTGCGGAAAAATTGGGTCAAGCGGTATGTAGGCTCGTTCCAGGCCATTGTATGGGCCACAAGGTCCGGTACCGGCCTGGTCCGATTCGGCGAAAAGCTTGCAGTGACTCGAGAGCACAGCGACAGCGCCGTGAAGGACAATTATGTGGTGCGAATTGCCAAACTGAGCAGCAATCTTGAGTTCGCCAGGCTCTCCGAGTCGGACGCAAGATTCGCAGCTGTGCTGTTGGACTCTGGTTTATGTGAGTTTACCGCCACCTGCATATATGCAGACGAGAGGCTTCGGTTGGGCGATAGCTTTATCACCCAGATTGACTGCTTCCTGCTCAAGTCGGCTTTCTTTGCTGAAATTGCGCCTCCGTTACCAGCACCTTCAAAGGCCACTTCCAAGTCTCAATTCATTGACAACCAAAAGGAGTCCCCAGCCGAGAAGCTCATGCGGCTACGCCAAGTAGGGTTGGTGAAGCTCTTCAATAAGCTGGATCTAGCGACGACGGAATTTGAACCTGCAGATTACGCTGATCCGCAGCAGCAACAGCAGCAGCAACAGCAGTCTATGCTGACCCAGGCGCAGGATGCAGATGTAGTCCAGCAAGACGAGCTAGATGCATTGTACAAAAGATCTAACCCTCCAGATTATTATCTCGATGAGGTTACCCCGCCAGACACGTTTGCTCTTGAGCTGCGATCATACCAGAAAAAGGGCCTCAACTGGATGATCCAGAAAGAAACGCCGGAAGCAGATCTTTCGCAAAGCGACCCTGAAAAGGAGCCAATGCACCCATTATGGCAGGCGTTCAAATGGCCTTCTCAGCGGGAACATATGGAAGAGCAAGTACCAAAGAATTGTAGCGAAGAGGACTCGGAGGATGATCCGGCGGACACGTTCTACGTTAATCTCTATTCAGGTGAACTGAGCCTTTCGTACCCAACGCAGAAGAAATCTGTTTTGGGTGGCATCCTAGCTGACGAAATGGGTCTCGGGAAGACAATTTCGACCCTGGCGCTCATACATGCCAATAAGTACCAGCCACAACAAGAGTCGAGTACTCCTAGTGCGTTTGCTAAACATACCACCCTCGTAGTAGCGCCAATGTCGCTACTGTCGCAATGGGAGTCTGAAGTAAACGCAGCATCAAACCTCGGAACCCTGCGACCAATGGTATACTATGGTAGCTCTGCGGGGACCAATCTGCGGACGTTGTTATGCAAGCAGCCGGCAGATCAAGTTCCCAATGTTCTTATCACCAGCTATGGTACTTTGCTCTCAGAGCATGCGGCATTGCAGGAATTCCTCAACTCTCCTGAAAACAAACAAAAGTTCAAGCATGAGAACTGGTACGATAATCTCAACCTAGATTTATTTGGATTGTATGGCGTTGAATTCTATCGGGTTGTGCTTGATGAGGGTCACACAATTCGAAACCGCGCGGCAAAGACCTCTAAAGCATGTTACGACCTCAGAGCAGCCCGGCGCTGGGTGCTTACTGGTACCCCAATTGTGAACAAACTTGAAGATCTCTACAGCATTATCAAGTTCCTCCGCGTCGAGCCGTGGAACAATTTTTCCTTTTGGCGGGCGTTCATTACGGCACCGTTTGAAAGCAAAGGATACATCCAAGCTATGAACGTTGTACAAAGTGTTATGGAGCCGCTTGTGCTTCGGCGAACAAAAGACATGAAGCAGCCAAATGGGGAGCCGCTCGTTGAGTTACCTCCAAAGACCGTTTCCATTCACCGAATCCGACTTTCTAAGGACGAGCGTGATTTGTACTCTTACGTTTACACTCGGGTAAGGCGGTCGTTTGACTCGAGTTTAGAAGCCGGTGCCGTTATGCGTTCATATACGTCGCTTCTGGCACAGATTATGCGCCTCCGCCAGGTTTGCTGCCATCCAGGGCTAATTGCAAGAACCCAACAAGCAAAGCGACAGAATTCCAAAGATTACGTTAAACAAATAGTATCAGGTAGCACTGACGAACCTTCGGAGACTGTGGACTCGGACAAAACCACACGTACGTTGGTTGAGGACGATGACTTGCAAGCGATGGTATCCAACTTCACCACAGGCGGCCCTGAGACGGACAATGCACCGGTCGACTACCCTTCGCAGGTTGCTCAGGACATTATGTCCGGAAACGAGCAGACATGTGCACTATGCCTCGAGTCGATTGAGCCCGAAAACATGGCTGTCGCTGGCTGTTGGCACGTTACGTGTCTAGATTGCATTCTTCAACACATTGAGGTATGTGCTGCTCCAAAATATCTGTACTGGATGGCTAACAAAGATAGTATCGAAAAGACCGCGGAGAGATTCCCAAGTGCCCCACCTGTCGAAGCAATATTTCGACTGAGGAGATCTACCGCGTAGTCCAGCGCCCGAACAGCAAGCTGGCGCTACGACCGTACAAGCGCCAAAGTGCAAAGATTAAAGAGCTAATGAGACAGCTATATGCGGTGCGCCGCGATGACCCCCAGTTCCGGGTTGTAGTGTTCTCGCAGTTTGTGACGTTTCTGTCGATTATTGAAGAGGAGCTTGAGCGAGAGGAGTTTCGAGTCTTGCGGTTTGATGGATCAATGTCTCAGCAGCAGCGAGCAACTGTCTTGGACAAGTTTCAATCTACCCCGGCTTCTATCTTGCTCATTTCTCTCACTGCAGGTGGCGTGGGGCTGAACCTGGTATGCGCGAACAGAGTGTACCTGATGGATCCGTGGTGGAGTCCAGCCGTTGAGGCGCAGGCAATTGACCGAATCCACCGAATGGGCCAGCGGGATCCGGTGACAGTAGTCCGGTTCGTCGTGGAGGGCACGGTGGAGGAGCGCATGCTCAAGATCCAGGAGCGCAAAAAGCTTCTCGCAGGCTCTACCCTAGGTCTCTCTGAAGACGAAAAGCGAGAACGACGACTGGAAGACATAAAGATGCTGTTTGAGTAATCAAATGGGCAATTGAGTATGGACATGAATAATGAATGATGAACAAAACGAAAGAAAAAAAAAAAAAAAAAAAAAACTTAAAATGCAGTGGTTGTTATAATCTACAGGCAAACAAAACTATTTACTCGGAAGAGGACTCAGAGCCAGAAGAAGATGGCTTGTTCTTGTCAGCAACAGCACCTGGGACGGTGGCCTCGACGGATGGATCTGGAGCAGAGTCGTCCTCATCATCCTTCTTGCCAATCAGCCCCTGGGTCTTCTCAGCAGCCTCGTGGGCAAGCTCCTTGGCCTTGGAAACAGCGCCCTCAGCGAACTCCTCAGCCTTCTCCTTGGCCTCCTCGAACCGGGACTCGGCCTTGGATCGGGCGGCACCAACCTCGGCGTCAGCTCGCTCCTTAACCTCCTCAACCTTGTCCTCAGCCTTCGCCTTGGCCTCCGCGTACTTGCCCTCGACCTTCTCCTTGGCCTCCTCGTACTTGTCCTCGGCCTTGGATCGGAGGGCTCCAAGCTCGGCATCAGCCCGCTCCTTGACGTCCTCGGCCTTGTCCTCAGCCTCCTCCTTGACCTCGACAGCCTTGTCCTCAACGGCCGCCTTGGCCTCCTCAGCGTGCTCCTTGACGTCGTGGTGGCCGCTCTTCTTGCCGGAATTGGCTCGGATGATGGCAACGGCACCAAGGGCGGTGGCGACGGCGCCACCAATCATCCATGGGGCGTCAGAGCCGCTCTTTCCACCGGCGCTGTGGGTCGAGTTGAGTCGCACTGGCATTCGCACGCCGCCCACCTGACGAGCTGGGCGGAACAGGGCAGTTCGAGCCAGGCCGGATCGCTTCAAAGTCTGTCTAAGCATTGTGAATTGTCAGATTGTGCGTGGTCGCAAGCAAAAAATGGGGTGAGTGGATATATATGCACACCGCAAGCGTAGGCTTTTGTGTCCAGAACAAGGTCTCGGGACGCAATTGGCCAATCCGAGGTCTGCTCATCTTTGAGTTAGGTCCCGGCAGTTAGGGCTGCACAGCCGTGCGCGGAGCCCGCGATGAGCCGCATTCCACGCGGCTTTTGAAACATTGAACAAATTTCCACTAAGGACTAAAAATACGAAGACTATACCTCGGGGTTCTCCATGTGCTCAATGGCCTCCTTCTCCTGGGCATACTTTTCGGCGCGCTGTTCGAGCGTATTGAACCTCGGATGCACGTCGGTCAGGTCCCGGTCGGTGAAGACCCAGATAGACTTGTCGGGCTCGAACATGAAGCTCATCTGCTCCAGCGTCCGGTTAGCGGTCTCGGGCTGGAACAGGTAGCAGACAATGGCTGCGAGGAAGGAGATGCCTGCGAACATGATGTAGAGCCTCCAGGAGATGCGCTCGAGCGCAGTGGGGATGTAGAGCGCGAACCAGAAGTTGACGAACCAGTTTGTCGCAGTGGAGAGTGAGTTGGCCCGAGCTCGGGCAGCCATTGTGAGGATCTCAGCCGGCACGACCCAGGCGGGAGTGGCCCAGCTGATGGCAAAGGCAGCCACATACAGGTAGAGGAAGGCGATAACGGCTTTGCCCGCGGCGAGGTTGTTTGAGAAGTCGAACTCGACCTTGTTGGTGTCCGGGTTGGTCTGTGGGTGGCCAACTGTCTTCATGATGACGCCAATGAGCAGCATGCACACCCCCATGCCGATGGCTCCGAGCACGAGCGGACGCCGTCGGCCCCAGGTGTCGAGATAGTACATATTTGGCCAGGTGACGACGTTGAGGATGACTCCCTGGATGACATTGGACAGAAGCGAGGCCTCAGTCGACCCAACTCCGGCTTGCTGGAACAGGAACGGCGCATAGTACATAATACTGTTGATGCCGACTGCCTGCTGGAAGAACTGGACGGACATTGCGAGGATGGTTCGGCGGCCGTGCTCTTTGGAGAAAAGAATTTCAAAGTAGCTCGGCTTCTTCATGTGCCGCTCCATTTCCAGGGTTGCCTTGATCTCCTCATATTCCGCCACGACAAATGAGTCGGTAATGTCGCCATTGGCATGGACCCGAGCCAGCGTTTCGAGTGCCTTCTCAGGGTGGCCCTTGGCCATGAGCCACCGAGGACTTTCAGGCATGAAGATCATCACAATGGTTAGTAGCGCAGTTGGGATCAGCTGGATCCCCAATGGGAGTCTCCATGAAGCATTGGAGTTGATGTGAGAACACCCGTACTGAATGAGGAAGGAACTGAGAATACCAAAGTTAATAACGCACTGCTGCAGCGAGATGATCCGACCCCGAATCTGGGGCGGACTAATCTCGGACTGGAATAGGGGCACGCCCATGGCCGTGACACCAAGGCCAAGACCATTAATAACACGGCCTGCAATGAGCGCATAAATGTTGTTCGACCCGCATGTTGTGGCTATTCCGATCGTGAAGACCGAGGCTCCGATAATGAGTGTCCAGCGTCGGCCGAGCTGATCAGCAATTAGCAGGCCGGTAAGTAGTGAGCCTACAAATGCACCAGCCTGGATAGAAGAGGTGATTCCACCCTGAAGACTGTTTGAGGGGTTCTTGAAGTACTCGTTGAAGTGGTCCATCGTCAGGATTCCGCTAATTGACCCCGTGTCGTACCCAAAGGCGTAACCGCCCAGAGTTGGGGCAATGCCATACATGTACAGCTTCCACTGGTGCCTCATGTTTTTGCGGTACTTTGGCAGTTCGTCCTAACAGGGTATTCAATAGTATTTATTGTTGAAGCCATATCCCCGCAATTGTGTGAGCATGGCGAAACACGGCGTACAGTGCTGTAGCGTCGTATGGATCTGTTATGGTACGCAATTGCAGATCGGTCAAGTCTGCATCCTCCCCACAGGCTTTTTCAATTGCCGTACCAATCCGTGACGCAATAAGCGGGGCTAGTTCCTTAAAAGCTGCTTTTTCGTTCGGGATGTAGATTATGTTCCCGAGGTCCAGTCGATACGATCTGATGTTATTATTGGATACTTGGGATAGATATTCGCATATTACAGTACTACAATACGATATTCCGCATACTACGTGCATGTACCAAAAACCGAATGTGTCAGGTACATCACTAACTGCACCGTTACAAGGATGCCCAGTGGGCATAGAGGTAATCTCCAAAGGCTACAGTGATAGAGAAGCTGCCCACTAATTCTCGCTGCCAAAACAATTATTGGTTTCTAGGTCTTCTACACACAGGCTCCATATCTGCTCGCTATGCGCTATATATGGGCTGTATATTTTAGAGTGTAGCTGATAGGGCATCGCTATGCACTAATGGCCATCTACATATGATTCACTTTCCCCCGCGGGCTGAGGCTCGGCGTGTATGACTGGAAACTGTCTCCGTATACCATGGCGCTGAAATCAAGCTATATCTAAATATTGGTATTTCCTGGTGAAAGACTAGTCTGGAGTTATTTAGTGCACTATAGTGCTTGTATGATGATTTCTTAACCCGAGCTCTATCGTAGTATCGTGTAGTTGGGACGCCCGCTCATCCGGTACTCTTGGCTCAATCCAAGCAACATGTATGCACGTAGGACTTTATACTTACCACGGTAATACGGTTACCATATTTTGTGGAAACTGCGATGCTAGTCGTGCCGAGAACTGGAAGGTAGTTCCGCGCACATTTGCCGCGGTTGCAAGTTATGCATGTACCCCCGCGTGATAGGCCGATTTAAGTCCGTTGAGCGTGGGGGATACCCCATCAACCAACCCTGTTGAGGAGACTGAAAACACTGCTGCTAGTCCGTAACCAGACTCTTTCGTAGCTACTAGGACAAAAATGGAACTCTCTAAAAAACTGCCTGGACTTGTTATTGGGGGCGGAGTATTCAATACTCAGATGAACGATGACCCGTACAAGCTTCCAGTGGTAGAAATCATCGACAAGGCTTTCGAGGTCGGATTGAATGCAATTGATACATCGCCATACTATGGTCCTTCTGAGGAGCTAGTTGGAGAGGCGCTCCTCAAACTCAAGGACAAATACCAGCGGGAAGATTACATTCTTATGACCAAGGCAGGGAGAATCGCACTAAACAAATTTGACTATTCTAAAGAATGGGTACAATCGTCTGTTGAGCGGTCTCTCAAGCGAATGAATACCTCGTATCTGGACCTTGTATACTGCCACGACATTGAATTTGTCTCTGATGAGGAATTGCTCGAAGCAGTTGGTACTCTGCATGAGCTCAAGAAGAAGGGGGTTATTCACAACGTGGGCATTTCGGGATACCACCCTTCAGTACTAAGCAAGGCTCTGGTAAAGATCAAGGAGACTTTGGGATTTGTGCCAGATGCAGTTCAGAATTACGCTCATTTCACGATTCAGAATACCCAGCTCGCGAAATACTTAGACGAATGGAACACGCTGGGGGTAAAATGCGTTCTCACGTCGAGCCCACTGAATATGGGTCTCTTGACCGGAAAGCGTGCTCCTGATTTCCATCCAGCGCCAAAAGACCTCAGAGATAGGGCTGTAGAAGTAGCCCAATTCATCCAGAGCAAGTATGGTATGACGATGCCCGAGGCCGCCCTTCGCTTCACAATTGGCAAATGGAATGAGCTCAGCGACAAAAATGGCGGAGGGTGTGTTATCAATGGCATCAGTTTCATGAACGAGCTCGAGACCTTGCTGAATGTGTACGCTGAATTGATGGCTGCACCAGAAGGGGGGAAACCAGTTGGGAACCGCTACCAGCTGAATAGCGACGCTTTGCACAAGCATGATACAATGTTTAAGGAGATTGAGGAGTCATTCGGAGGGCTGTATGATTACGAATGGACGAGTCCTCCCGAGGGATATAAACGGGAGTAATACGAAGACTTCTCTCTTTTGATAGATCAATACTTAGGCTAATAGAACAAGTGTGCCTAAAGTCCGAAGAGTTTGAAGGTAGATTTGACGAGAGAAGCTCTATCACTACCGTGTTTTACTTGGACTAAGAAGGAAGCATTGTGAAAATACCGGCAATATCCTTCTGTCCGTCAACATATGGTGTCCGCAAGGGTAGGAGGGAATAATATGTTATTACTCGGTGTCCGACGCTTTCCTTCATAGCGAATTGTACAAATGTATGAACCGCCATAATTACAACGCATGCCATGCTAACTTAAAACATGTCTGCATACTTGGTAGTGTTATATGGTTCAACTTGGAATTGCAATTAACGGTACGGTACTGCCACGATACAATACCTAGAACCATTGTTCATCATCTGCAAGTTGTCGGCCGGAGCTCCATCAAATATTGAGGTTCAAATTCTTATTCCGCAACGCATGGATTTCTCAGCAATATCACATCATTCATGATCCGACGTGCTTTTCGACGACCAACAATATCCAAGTCGTTATCATCTCTTGAGATTGCCATTATCTCATAAGTTCATCCCGCGTTGTGACTCTGCGATAGGGTGTAACGTCCGGTGGAATCGGCGAAGGGTGTTAGTCGGGGATATTGCCGGTGGAGACCCCACAATTAGAGATCGGCAGGCCCCGTATAAAAAGGCTCGGATATACTATATGAAACGAATTTGTAGCGACAATTGACACGATATGTTGCAAACAGTACTATCAGTGGTTATAGTTTTCTTCCTGCTTGGAGCTAGCGAGGCCAGAACCCACCAGGTGAAACCAGGGGTACAGGTGTTCGTCGAGTCTCAGTTGGATCTCATCAAAGGCCGAAACGTTGGCATCATCTCGAATCCAACCGGCGTTTTCCCCAACTTGACGAATGATGTTGATTACTTCTATGCCAACTTGAAGGATAAGCTGAACATTAAGGCCATTTTTGCCCCTGAGCAGGGCTTTAGAGGCGCCGAGCAGGCCGGCGAGTCCGACGGTGCCTATGATGACGAGAAGACTGGCATTCCTGTTTACAGTATCTACGGCAATACTTCTTCGGAGATCAATGACATATTCGACACTGCCGGCGTAGACACGATTCTGTTTGACCTACAGGACGTGGGTTCCCGGTATTACACCTACGTCTGGACAATGTCTGATACTATGGAAGGAATCGCTGGGACTAACAAGACACTTATTGTTCTGGATCGGCCAAATCCATTGAATGGTTTGGCTGTGGATGGCCCTGTTTTGCAGTCCAATTACAGTTCTTTCGTTGGCAGATACCCCGTCCCAATCCAGCATGGCATGACCGTAGGTGAACTGGCCAAAATGTTCAATGACAAGTTCGTGCCCAACAAGACTGGCGGTAAGAAGGCCAACATTGAGGTCGTCTGGATGGATGGCTGGCATAGAGATATGTACTACGATGATACGGGGTTGATCTACGTTCTGCCGTCTGTTAATCTGCCCACTTTGGACAGTGTTCTTTTGTACGCTGGGACTTGCCTGTTCGAAGGTACCACTATGTCCGAGGGAAGGGGTACAACCCATCCTTTCGAGATTCTGGGCGCCCCTTGGATGGATTATCACATGGCTGACGAAATGACCAAACTGGGCCTCCCTGGCGTCCTTTTCGCTGAATCGCACTATGTGCCCACGTTCGACAAATTTGTGGGCGAGACTGCTATTGGAATTCAGATTTACATCACCGATCGATCCAAATTCAATCCTATTCAAACTGCGCTTGCTATCATGCTAAAGGCAAACGAGCTCTATCCAAATGATTTCGGCTTCACTGATTCCAATTTCCTTCTCCTTTCAGGATCGCTGTACATTAAGGATTCTGTTCTCAGCGGAAAGTCTCTAGATGAAATAGTTGAAGGATGGCAGCCGGAATTGAAGAAGTTCAAGGAGATGAGGAGGCATTATCTTCATTATTAAATACGGATGTACCGGCCGGTAATCTACAGTATTACATTATAGACTGACAGATGATGCATGCTTTAAATTCAAGTCATTGAACCAGCTTCAGAAGTGGACCAGGGACCAAGTAAAATATATAGCGACCCAGCAGACGAGCGTTCAGTGTTGTAAAGATGGGGTACGACAACTAAGAGGGAGGAGGAGGAGCAGGAGGTCGACGAGTTGCACCACGAATGAAAGCACTGTCGTACAGTGTAATATTTTATTGCCAATCTCTTCAATTACAAACCGCTTATAGAATCTAATAATCTAAATAATGTACATCATGACCTGGTGAGGATTTTTAAATATTGTTAAGCGTCCGACTCGGCGGTACAAATTAAAGGTCTCAGGTAAAGTGTGAATATTTTCAGCATCTTAGTCGCTCTTTCTTGTAGAAAAAAAGATTGTAATAGATTCTCCATGACAAGTTCTATTTAATGCTGTTACAGTACTACTTTATTAATATCTGTTCAAATGAAGGAGAAAATATTCTTATTACAGTACAGTGTACCAGGTAGGTATTTTCCAAAAATATAGTTCGGTAAGACAAACACACCCTGTCACAAAGTCACAGCTCCCCTATCTGCTGGTCGTGCACAGAGCTGTGACAGATCCACAAGTTAAAATTGGGAGCGCGCGAGGTTTCAAAATATATATCGATCGATTTAACGATAATTATTTCACTGCATTTTAATTGCGCGCGCAAGCAAAAATGACACCTGTGGGATTCGAACCCACGCCTCCGGAGAGATTCGAAGTCGCAATTTTGAAGCGAAAGCTTACACTTGAGTCGAACGCCTTAGACCAACTCGGCCAAAGTGTCTATTTTCTTTTAGAAAAATTTTTCCTGACATTCAAAGAGTGTTTCAAAAAGTCACGTGATTGCAATCACGTGACAACATTTGTCGGCGTATATTTCAGCACGAGTGCATTTTAATGATCACGTGATGTAATCTAGCGCGTATTTCTCCGTCTGGAGTAAATAGTGGTATACTGTACCGTGGTACACTGTGAAAGAGCCTTAATTAAACACTTGGTACCCTTCGGCGAGTGAATGAATTTGAATGAATGAATTTTCTGTATTTATAGCCCTTTGCCACCTTGTGACCGAGTTAGGCTCTATAGAGTACGGCGTACCTCGAATATTTGTCTGCTTTGCAGACGTTTCGACATATTACTGTACCTAACAAATAAATGAAGATCAAACCATTTGACAGATGGGGCCATTTTAAGGTCTCCACCTGCGCGTGCTATTATTGAATTTATGACAGTAAGCTCCGACCTTCGGCTGGTGCGCTGACAGTACTTGTTGACAAATTGAATGAATTTTTCTGTATCGCTAGCCCTTCGCCAACTTTTAACCGAGCCATGCGCTATGGAGTACCGTGTGCCTCCAATATTTGTCCTTTGCAGACGTTTCAACATATTATAACAAACTGCCGTAATGAAGATCATATCATTTAACATATGGGGTCAATTACAGTCACTATTCTTGCGATGGTAATTCAATACCAGTAAAACACCGGAAATAACAATTCCTCTCCTTATCAACTTATTTTACTTTCCTTCTGGCACGACACCAGAATTTTGAACTATTCGCTGCCGGAAGTGTAGTCTTTACACCAAGTACGGTTCATAATTAGGGATTGTACATTGCATAGTCGCTAGCGGTTTAATTCTTCGACCCGATGTTATCTTATCATCCTCGTGCTGTAGGAGCGCTATAACAATTGTTAAGCAACCATTCCTCTCTCTGTCCAAGGCTTTTAGTGATAGCTTATACCCAGTGCTGTATGTCATGGTCACTCTGCATACAAAAAAATTATGGTTACTGTATTACAGAGCAAAGTCGTGGCAATCAATCATATATTCTACTGGTATATTCAGAAAAAATATAAATAAGAATTAAATAATTACACATCAGTCCATCAGTGTTAATCAGCCACAAGCGAAGTCAAGCCAATGATGGCAATTCCCAAGAAGGCAAACATCAGCGTGTTGCTCTGCTTCCCACCAAAGGCAACACTCGCGCCGTACATTTGGAGACCAATGATTGACAAAAGACCGGCAGTCATTGCCATAAGCACGCCAAAAAGCAGGTTATACTCCTCAGTGGCCTTGTTTCTAAAGAATAACCAAGCCAAGAATGCACCCACAGGTTGGGAAAGGCCTCCCAGGACAACTGCCGTGAGGATGGAGGCGAATCTGCTTCGCAGAGCTAAGAACAGCGGGAAGGCAATGGTGAACCCTTCCGAAAAGTTGTGAACAGCGAGACCAAGAAACACGGCAAAGCCGAGCCTTGGGTTAGCGTGAGAGGTCGCAAAAGTAATAAACCCCTCCGGTATTTTGTGGATAGAAATTGCCACCGCTGTCTGAAGACCAATAGAAAACATGTGGGAATACTGCGTCGACACATGATGGTGGTGATGCTGCTCTTCAATATCGCTTCCCGCCTCTTCCAGATCCTCATCCTCACTCGTCAAAGACGCACCAGTGTCTTTATAACAGTCCTCAACGCTGCTATACCCCATGCATCGGCCAATACATCGCTTCCCTCTGATCCGGGAAGTTGTTATGTCTATGATTGACATTCGCTTTTTTATCTGCGGCGGCTTGATCAGCGGCGATCTTTCGGTAATCAGAAGGTGTTCGTGAGTTTCAGGCTCACTATCGGCCCTATCCATTGCGTGATGGTGATGATGGTGAGTATGCTCATCCTGCTCATCATCCTGATCATGCGCACAGTGGACAATGCTCTGCGAAGTGAACGCGTGAATAATTACGTTAATTGTAGACGAAATGACAATGCCCAGAATGTAAAAGCCAATCAAAAGCGCGTTTGCCATCCGGTTCGACTTAAGAGACGGAGCGTTTTCAAAGTACTCGAGCGCCTCAGGTAAAAGCCTGTACATGGAAGTGAAGAGTAGGATACCACTACTCAGGCTCAGACTCGCGATCAAAAAAGACTTGTTATTCTGAATGTCCAGCTGAGGTTTATGTGGAAACAGCCTTGCCCATGCAAGATCAAGGCATATAGTGAGCGATCCCAGGATACTAGCCAGCGCTGATGCCAGGGTCAGCACCCAACCGCGCTGGTCGTTAGATAAGTCGAACATGTTCCTCCAGTATGGATTTTTTTAAGAACGACACGCCTATTATAACCAAGATACAGTTCAACCAACAAGGTGTGTGATTACAAACTTAAGCCCAACTACTGGCTGTTGCTCCCGCCACACGCCCCACGCAAAGTTTTTCCGCGCAACGATATTTCTGGGCGGTTCTGCGCCATGTTTGAAATACCAGGTTTCGCAGAGAGCTGATATTGATCTGATTGAAGAGATTAGGCGTGTTTATATCCAAGCCTTGAAACTAGTTTAGTTGAGGAGCTGGGTTTGAACGCTCATCGCATGTGTATTGGCTGCATGAATTGCGCAAGTATGTCTCATAATACGGTAGGAGCCGCACTGCCGTAGGTACACAACACGTTGCTTGTAGTATCTATATAATGAATGAATGAATAAATCGATTCGAGTCTCTGCATACGCTAAGGAAGACTATGGTCGCATCTTGGCTTTTCAGCCTACTCAAAAGCATTGTAACAGAAATAAAGGTATCTATATACCAGGTAGGTGTACCACGTTGCCTGTAGTACCGTTACATGACGATAATTGACGAAAGTGCCACGTACAGTACAGGTAGTATTTTTATACATTAATTCCATTGACAAAGCTTTTAGAGTCTAACGGCTACCTGCCAGCGTTATTCATTAAGATTTGAAACTCTTGTACTTCGATTAGATATTGCTATCGGGTAGGCATTCGCCTGCGGCGGAGGTAAGGTAGGCAGGGATTCAGAGTGAACTATTTTCCCCGATGTCAAAGGTGGCAGTGACATGTAACTGAATTTGCCTAGAAGCTACTGTTCGCTGATAGGTGTCAGGCCATTGTCTTCTTGGCCTAGGGTATACACGATAAATAGACAAACAGCATTTAAATATAACAAATATATAAAAAATAAAAAACTTATCGGTGGTATGGATGGTATCCACCGCCGTTATTTCGGCCGTAGACCCCTCGGCCACCCCGAGAGTTCTTCGATCGCCCAGATCGCGGACCAGTAGGAGCTCCCGAAGGAGGGCTCTGGGATCGTCGTCCATGGGAGCCCGACCTCGACCGCCTGTGGTCGTCTCTGTCACGGTTTCGCTCTCGATCTCGTCGGTTGTATCGGCTCCGGAACCCTCGGTCTCGGTACGCGTTCGGGTTTCTGTCGTCACCGCCATAGTGCGACCCACTCTGCTGGTCTCCATCATCATAGCTGCCCTCAGGGTGTGGCACAGGGTTATCACCATCCTCACCATCTTCACCCTGGCCCTGCTGCTGCTGCATCTGCTGGTACATTTGCTGCATCATCGGGTTCATCATTCCCTGTCCCGCCTGCTGCTGCATCTGTGGGTTCATGGCCATCATCTGTCGCATCTGAGCCATGTACGCCTGCCATTGCTGCATATACTGGCTCATCATGGCCGGGTTCATGCCATTGCCGTAGGCGTTGCTCTGCTGAGAGTGGCTCATGCTCGCCTGCTGGTCGACCATGCCGTTCTTGGACCGCGGCTCGGCCCGCTTGACCTCAATCGGCTTGTTCTTGAGAATCAAAAACTTTTCGGACACAATTCGTTCCACAGCCCGGTCGGAGTCAAAGGTGACAAAACCAAAGCCTCGGGGCCGGCCTGTGTCCTTGTCCATCATGAGCTGGGCGTCAATGACAGTACCGTACTGGTCAAAGAAGCTCTTGAAATCGTGCTCATTAACATCAGAGCCAACTCCGCCGACAAAGATCTTTGCCGTCTTGTCCTGCTCCTCCCGAGGGATGGCTCGCTTCGGGTCAATGATCTTGCCGTCAAGGAAATGCTCCTTCTTGAGCACCTCGGTGACGCACTGGGCGTCCCGGAAGGTCAAAAAGCCAAAGCCTCGAGACCGCCCGCTGGCATTGTCTCGCATCACAGTGCAGTCAATGACCTCACCAAACTGGCCGAAGTAGTTCTTGAGTGAGTCGTCAGTGGTCTCCCAATTCAAACCACCAATGAACATTTTACCCTCATCCTTGGGTGGAATGTAGATATTTCCAGTGCTGATGCCGCCAACTCGGTGTTCAATTGGCTGTTGCTCGGATTCGAGATGCTGTTCCGGAGCCAGAGGGGCTTCAGTGGTGGCAGTAGCGCTAGTGGAGGCGCTCTCAAGGACCTCAGTAGGCTTTTCTTCCTGCTCATTCTTTTCAGGCTCTGTCTCCTCGGGAGGCTGGGAGGGATCCTTTGGCGGTTCCTGGCCAGCGGCTGGTTCCTGCGTCTGTGGAGCTTCCTCTTCTCCGCTATATCAGTACAAAAAATCATCTAATTAGCACAACCATCAACCAAAGGCGGGGGATATTTACTAGATGTCTGCGAATTCGTCGTCCTCGTCAAAATTAGACATTGTGATTAATTATAGACCGTGTATACAACAACTAAAGTCTTTCTGAATTAACTATAGCTTTAATTAGCAGTCCTTTTTCTTGTTAATGCATCAGAAAGCAGCGTCAGTCTTTCTCTCCAATGTCACTCTTTCCACTACCCGCAGTTTCTCCAAAATGAAAGAGATCGAATCAGAAAAACACGAGTTGTTAGGTCGCAGGGTTTTTTCGTGGCGCCTCTGGCCCCTTTCTACTCCCGTCCGCGGGCGCGCGCCCACCCTTGCTTACCCGGCTGCGCAGCCTCACAACCCTCACCGTAAATGAGGATTTCTAGGGCCAGCCTCCCCAATCCTAGACCTGGGGCATACTTGAGTAGTTATATGCGCCCGGTATGACACCAGAGGATGTCGCCGTGGCTCCTTTGTATTTAGGGGATGTAGTTAGGTGGAATGTCGTTGGGTCAAAGTCGCGAAGTCGCCCCACCTCACCCCACGCCCCACATTTTCGACGTATACGACTTACACTACGTATGACATGATCAGTGATGCGAATCGATTAGTGCTAAACGCGGAGGTATGCTTTTTGAAATTTCGATAATCATTCGTAGCGCAGCCGAGTGGAGATTTCCGCATAGTGGCACTGGTTAGTACAGTAGTCATGTTCCGTGCATAATTAAGTACAAGTTAAGTGAAAAATATAGAGACATAGTGACAATCTACCGTATATCGGATATACCATACTCTTTTGGCAAAATATACAGGATATTGAATCAATATCTTATCTAGGACAATACTGGGGTTTGGGTATTAAATATTGAATATTCCATTACCATAATATTTCATCCTGGGCCTTGAAAGAGCATATTGGCCGAATGAATCACTGACTGCTGGGCAAAAAGACGATGAAAGAATTCCTGATATTACTCGCACAAGCCCACGAGAGCTTCCGTGTCGCAGAGCTCGAGTCTCTGGCAGATTTGCATGGCATCAAAGTCGATCTGTCTGCACATGACCCCCAAAGCCCGTTCCTCGTAGTTGAGCTCGAAAACTGCGAACAGGCAGTCAAGCTCGTAGAGAAATCCATCCTATGCTTCGCCGTTTACGAACTCTATGGCTACGGAAAGGACCTAACTGCCTTGCATGCCGATGTCAAGCGAAGACAGCCCCAAGAGCATTGGGACCAGTACAAGCAGAACACATTCAAGTTCGAGATCAACTGCTACCAGGGATCGCGATCATGGGAAAACCAGGTTGATATCATCGAGAGCTTCAAGTACATGGCCCTAGAGGGCAAGATCCGCATGAAGAACCCCGAATTGCTCTTTTCCGTGCAGGAAGACTGGGATGAAAAGGCCCCAGCGCCGAAACGCATGTGGTTCGGCCGGCTGTTGAGCTACACAGACCGGAAATTCGTCGACAAGTACGATCTAAAGCGCCGCAAGTACATTGGCACCACCTCCTTTGATGCCGAATTGGCTTCAGTTACGTGCAACATTGCGCAATTGGGCCCGGGCAAGTTCATGTACGACCCATTTGCAGGCACTGGAAGCTTCCTGGTTGCCGGAGGGCACTGCGGAGCGCTCACTGTAGGGTCAGATATTGACGTGCGCATGATCAAGGGCAAGAAGGATGCCACGATCCCGGCGAATTTCAAGCAGTATGGCTTCCAGAACCGGTTTTTGGACGTCATGACCATGGATTTTACCCACAATGCATTCAGAAGCAGCCTCAAGTTTGATGCGATAGTGTGCGACCCACCATATGGCGTTCGAGAGGGGCTGAGGGTGCTGGGATCGAAGGACCCTGAAAAGTTCAAGGATAAGGAGAATGTCCTGATTGACGGCGTGCCAGCCCATTTGCGCCCGGGGTACATTCCGCCCAAGAAGCCATACAAGCTCAATGCATTGCTGGACGATTTGCTGGCGTTTGGTGCAGAGCACTTGACCCCGCGGGGCAGGCTGTGTTTTTGGATGCCGACTGCCAACGATGAGTTTGTGCCGAACGACATTCCACAGCACCCGGATTTGGAGCTGGTGCACAATTGCGTTCAGGAGTTTAACAAGTGGTCGAGGCGGCTGTTGGTATATAGACGCCGAGTGGCTGGAGAGGGCAAGGGCGTTGCCATCTCGGTCAAGGATAGGGGCGATGAGGAGTTTAGGCACAAATACTTCCGGGGCTTTCAAAAGGCCAGCGATTAATCAAGTCCTTTCGGGGCTTTAAGGCCAGCGATTGACCAAGTCCTTTCGGGGCTTTAAGGCCAGCGATTGACCAAGTCCTTTCGGGGCTTTAAGGCCAGCGATTAACCGAGTACTTCCATGGCTCAAAACCGGCGCTTACAATAGTTTAACAGCCGATGAGAAATGTTCAATTGATAGATAAGCAAGTTAATAAATTCTAATACGTACTATGCAAAAACTAATAATAGTCTAAACCAGTTAGTCAACTCTCATGTAATACAATAATAGCCGTAGATGATCAGATATTTCTACTATCTTATTCCAAATTTGCAACATCAATGATAATCAGTTGTCCCTATCTGGTTGATCATCATTTAATCCACAGCTACCTAATAACCCCACTTACCATGCCAATTGCGATATGGAAAGAAGAAGGAAGTGGAAAGGGGAAAAATTTCCGCTTTTTAAGCCTGTCGCGCCCGCACAAATTCATCCCACCCACCTCAACATCAACCCATACAGCGATGAGGGCGACTTCAGGACCAGTTCTGGCTGCCATGATGGGCATTCTGTCCGGTAAGTAGACTCAAATACACAAAGAATTATCCTAACCCCCCAGGGTACCTCTTCTTCAACCCAATCCTCCAGGAACAGAAATACGAGCAGAACCTCGAACAAGAGCGGAAACGCAACCAGGCCAACTCAGCGCCCCAGGACAAACAGTGAGAGAATAATAATATAATATTTACATGTACATATAATTTAATGTCGTTACCCGGTACTTGCCGCAGTTACTTGCTCATGCTCCGCAGGAAGTTGCTGCTCTTGATCTTCTCCCGGTTCGCCTGGCGCCGCTCCAGCGCAGCCTTCTTCTCTGGATTCGCCTCCAGCTTCTGAGCCTTGGCGCTGTCATCGAGAACCTCCCACAGCCACTCCGGGTACTGGTCCTCTGGCAATGCAACGGGGTCCTCGCCGTTCTTCCGGACATTGATCCCCTTCAACACGGTCCCCGCCGGCGCTATCGACGCGACCTTGATCTTCTTCTTGGGCGCCGCAGCCGCCTCCGTCGAGTACGCCCGCGCCAGCAGTCTCGAGCTCCTCAGTATCAGTCTCATTAGTGCTATAGCGATGCTCTGGTTGAAGCTGAAAAATTGTCCCAACCCCGGGGTACACCAGTTAACTTAATTTTTCAGTCTCAGAAAATTTATTTCTTATCGATATCGATCTTGCCCGGTAACAACAGCTATTAAGATGGGCAAGGCTCCAAGAGTTAAGACTAGCAGGAAGCTGCGGAAGACATTGGACCCGCTGGCGCGCAAGGAGAAGCCCAAGGCGGAGCCGGACGCCCAGGCTACGACCATCGCGCCGCTGGTCGCAAAGCTCAACTCGGGCAACCCAGAGGACCGGGCCACGGCGCTGGGCACGATTTCGGCCCTGGTCGAAAACGAGCAGCTGAGGATGATGTTCCTCAAGGAAAAGCTTGTCGTGCGGCTTTTGGGCACCTCGCTGAAGGACTCGGACTTGCAGGTAGTAGCCAATGGCTACGGCCTGCTGCGAAATCTGGTCATTGAGCAGGGGTACGACCTGGCCAAGTACGTTTTCCGGCAGAATGTGCTGGACACTGTCTCTGCCGAGGCCCAGAAGTGGACGCAGGTGATCCAGAGCGGGTCTGAGTTCGACCAGATGACTGTGCAGCAGAAGCAGGCGGGCCTGGAAACGCTCCAGAACATTCTCGGGCTCGTCTGCGCCATGGCTGGCTTTGACGACGAGATCTTCGATGCGGTCGCTGGTAAACTGCAGGTCTCCGAGCTGCTTCCATTCATCATTGACTTCTGCAAAGCTCATATTAACGACACCGCCCAGCTGTACTGCGTCGCAATTGAGGCTCTGTACACTCTGTCTGAGGGCAATCCAGAGCTCGCTGAGGTGCTGGAAAAGTATGGCGTCGACCAACTGCTCGATGCGCAGTTCCCGGCTGAGACCCATGTGTATATCATCGGCGTGATGTACAACATCTTCATTGAGAAAAGCATTAAGGACAAGTCCAAGGACAACAGCATCTCGCTCCAGCTTCTGCAGAAGCTTGTTTCCGTCGTCAGGTCAATTGACTCCGCCTCGGCAATTAAGAAGCTCGAGGAGGACAAGTTTGAGTTCCACGCCCGGTTCTCGGTCAACGCAGTGCAGACCGCGCTCGAGATCTTCACCGCCGTCTCTGAGACCGTCTCCGTTGACCCGTCGCTCATCTACAAGGCCGCAGTGACTGGCGCAGAGAACTCCGAGTCCATGGAGGAGGACCTCAACGACGAGCAGATGGCAGAAAAGTTCCTGGAGCAGCAGGAGGCTGCGCGAAAGGCGGCTCTGGAGGAGGGCCAAGAGGAACCTGAAGAGGACAACGACATGTACGACGAAGACAGCTACGATGAGTCCAAGCAGGACCCTGCTATTACCTATATGCAGGACGAGGTATTGCCCTTCATCGTGTCCTACCTATCTAGCCCCGTTTTCTCGACCCGGGCTTTTATTGCATTGAACAACATCGTATGGACCCTAGAAGAGAATTTGCCGCCAATCGCGCCAAAGTGGAAGGCCAACGCTGCCGAGCTCTGGAACAACATCCTTCCTATAGCTTGTGGCGATTTGGGCGACATTGAGGGCCAGAATGGCGCGGTTGGCATCCTCTATGCCATCGCCCAGGCATTCCGAGGCGATACGCCTATCACCATCGATCAGATCCGACCCATCGTCCAGCTCTATGTCAAGTTCCGGGACAACAAGGACGTTGACCGGGACGCGGTGGCCGAATACGGCAGCCGGACCGTTGGTCTGCTCACTCACATCGCTATGCGTGCTGGCAGACATGATATCACCAAGGAGGTTGCGGACTTCCTGCTCACCATCATCACTCAGCCGGCTGAGTCCCACCCAATTGTCATTATTGAGACGCTCAACGCTCTCTTCGACATCTTCGGGGATGCAATTTACGACTACGATGAGCCTGTATTCGTCAAGGGCGGTATGCTTAACATCCTCCAGCAAAGCTTTTCCAAGGTGCGAACTGTGCTGAAAAAGGTTGACAAGAACAAGCTCCCTGCCCTTCGAGAGGAAGCCGACGAAGCCCTCGTTAACCTGTCTCGATTCATTGACTACAAGAAAAAGGAGCGAAGACATTAATGACTTATTAGTGATTAAATAATGTAATGCAACAGAGTATGATACAACAGCGCTCTATAAAACTGTAACACTCTTGGTTCAGATGGCGCCAGCCGAACCGTGTTGGATGACGAATCTATAAAATTGTGAACACAATGGTCATGATAACGTCAACGAGACCGTGTTGAATGATGACCCAAGCCGCGCCATAGAGCAGCTTTGGGCTGAACACAGTCCAGATAAATAGATGGTGCTTCAGGACGAGGCAAGCACCCATGATGCCCAGGCTCGCCATGCTGAAGAACACCTGGTTGATCACCGTTCTCGTGACGATGATTTTCTGTCGTGGAATGTCTTTGAAGACATGGCTCTCTAGCAAAATGGAGAGACCAGTGATAGACCAATATAACGGGCCTACCCAATTGCTGATGTAAGTCAGCACTCCCACAATAGTAATGTTGTACGATCGAACACCGTTGTAGGCATTCGACAAGTCAATAGAAGCAAGAGAATTGCTGTTCCCTAGTGCGAAGAAGGACACATGCTGAAGAATCAAAAGGAAGATAACCGTTGTCGATACTTCTCGTGCGTTCATTCGAACATAATGCCTCATAAGATAGAAAAATGGGAAGATGAGGATATTGCGGGTTCGGGTCTGGTTGACGAGCAAAACTTCAAGGATATAAGACAAATTGGTGATAGGGCGAATCGTGTCTCTTCCTTCCTCAGGAGGGAAAATGATCTTCGAAAGCTGGTAGAGAGCTCCGACGCCTATTGTGAAGAAGCTAAGCCTCGCGAGGCTAATGAGCATATCGGGGTTCTCTTCACCGGATTCCACCAGCTTGGCAACAATTGACGGCACGGTGTCTCCAGCCTGGTAGGCCATGTGCATTTTGAACATAAGCGACGAAACAGTGGTGGTGAAGGAGAATACAAAGCCGGCCATGGAATTGACATCAGAAAAGCACGATCGCCATAGCCGCTCAGTCAGCTGGGCATAGTACAATGTAATGAAGAACCACAGTATCGTGCTGTTTTGGTCGAGCTCCAAGTATTTTGCAATATCTGGGCCACCGGCGTACTTCTGTCCAGTTTGATTCCAACCTCGAATGATTCGAATGAGCACAAGGCAAACGACCCAGTTGATACCGGTGTTGAATTTCCTCCGCGAGTCTCGAATATAGCACCAAGCAACCCATCCAGTAGCACCCCAGTACCAAAAGTGGTGCTCTTCTTCTACATTGCTGCTTCCAAACATGCTGGCAAAATAGAGCACAGTGATAAGGAGATGAACAAATTTGACCAACTTGGTAGTCGTCCCCAAAGAAAGGAACTGGAAGAGCGAAGCAAAAGAGGCAGCTGCGAGCATGAGAATTGCATTCAGCATATCCTTTTCGTTGTAGTTGCTAGACACCTGCGACAAGAGCCCTTGAGCTCGCGATAAGAACTCAAAGTCGAGCTCCTCATCCGGGTCCTCCTGGCATTTCCACCAAAGGCACCGCAGAGCCTCAATTTCATCGTCATTGTCAAAATCCTGCATGGACTGACAGAACACCTGTTCCTCCGAGTCAATATCCTTAAAATTCGGGAAAGACGACTTGAGGATATTGGCAACCTGAGCAATGTTGTGCTTGAGAACCAAAGACCTCTCCTCATCAGAGCTCCACAACTCGTCCAAAAGCTCTTTGATCATAACCCCGAGACTGTTCTTTGGTATTGGGAACTGCATCAGAGCGCTTAACGTTGGAACCAAGTCGGCCTGCTGGATCCTTCTATAGTACTGGTATCCGTGCTCAGGGGTCTCCAAAGGGGCGGCCTGGGGGTTGTTGAACTTATTGGATACGAAGACCATTCCTGCAGAGGTCTCTCCAGGCGAGGACCCGCCGTGGTTACCCGCTTCGTTCATCCCATGGTCGCCACAAAGCACCAGCAGTGTATCATCGTCTGCGGATTCATGGATCTGCTTAAAGATAGAGTCCATTTCCTTTTGCTTCACAGACATAAACGGGCTTCCCGGCCCGCCTTTGTGGCCAATATGGTCTAGCCCGAGGTAGTGGAGAATCAAAACGTCCCATTCTTGAGAGGCCAATTCCTCATCAATATGGCGAGTAACGTTATTGTCGACTTCCGTGAAGTCACTGACGAAGAAACTTGCTGTGCCGTCTGTCTTGTCAAACACTCCTGGGAAGAGCTTAATCCAAGTGTCATCTCCAAACATGTGGATCCGCTTGTCCAGAAGCTTCAGCTGGCGGAGCCAGGAGTCCTGGTCTGCCAAAGTAGAGGAAGTGTCTTCCTCCGCAATATTGAGAATAGCGTCCAAGAAATTCGGTGTTGAGCCAGTCGTCAAGCCCTTAATACGGGGAAGGGTGACGGTTGGCGGCGTGGAATGCGCGGTAAAGGGGATCCCTTTGCCATCGCGGATTAATTGATGGACATAGCCCATACTGGACTCATTAGAGAACATGAAATCGCTCCGCATCGCGTCTACGACCATGAAGACAAGTTTTTTGAACTTCACGTCGCCAAGGTACCCGTCAGGGTCGTACTCAGTGTATCCCGGCAAGACAAGCTTCTTGGGGAAAAACCCTCTGGCAAACAGCAGGAACCCGCTTATTTGCAGGATCAGCACGAGGAATATGCCAATCCATCGTTTTATCATGGCCATTTCGTTTAATACCGTTCGGTACGGTACTAAGTACGTCGGGTTTGGTCTTCGGGGTGTCGCGCGCATCACCATAACCAGGGCCAAGCCTGGGCTGCTATAGGGGGTACTCCAGGCGTAAATCCAAGGGTCACCGTCGAATACTGAAAGCATATGTGCTTCGAAAGAACAAGCATTGTAATTGAAAGTATATATAAGCGATTAATGACTTTGACTCCTTAATAATCCCCAAAAGTACCGAATGGTACTATCCCACAGAAACAAGAGCGACCCTGACGAAATCTAGACGCGCACATGCTATCATCTGATACTACACCATTCATGCTGCCGCATTACTTGCATCCTTCATGAATTCCTGAAAAATTATTATAAGGGCCGCATTTCATGCGGCTTCGTGCGGCTTAGTATGTGCTGAGATATACGCGGGCATTATCTCCCCTGACACCCAAAGCTCACCCTCTACCATAGTAAAGACCCGTAGAAACCAGCGAAAATGGGCATTCATGGCGAAGAGCCGCCAGCCTCGGCACAGTTCGAGGGTACTCGGGCCCGATCCTTCTCGCACACGCGTACAAACTCCTCCTCGTCGTCGAATTCGAGCCACGTCTCCTCTCCGACTGCCGCAAGCGAGTCTGGAAGCGTTCTGACGAACCCGGCCATTCCCCCGATTGTGCCGCTTCGCCCCGTGTACCAAAACCCAGGCTCCGTAGGGTCGGAGAGCGACGTTTCATCCAATGCATCCTCTCACAAGCTGCACTACCAGCACACAGCCTCCGAAGCCGCAGCGCTTGCGGCTGTCCGCAATACAGTCAACAACGTGCAGATAACGGCGCGATCCCACGACGAATTCCACAACCTGGGCGTAGGACACACGGAGGCGCCCAGTGCTGCCAATTACAACAGCGCGCACCACGGGTTTTACTCGCATTTGCCGCACACAAACAAGTTTTCCTCCGTCGCCGCATCTGCTGCGGCGCTGGCGGCCAAGCCCAAAGAAAGCGCGCTCTCCAAGGCCAAGCTGTTTGCGCGGACCGCTAAGCCGCACTTGAGCTCTTCGGCGAACCAGATCGGGTCGCACTCGAAGCGGAAAGGGGTTGATCTGACGATCCAGACGAAGCAGCTGCCTCCGGGGCGGCCGTCGCTGTCGGAGCGGTCCCCTCTAGCGAGGCCGTCTAAAGAACTGGAACGCATTGCGTCGATTGGCACGATGCCGGTGCTGGGGCCGGGGTCGACAAACGTGCGAGACGACCGCCACAAGCACCATATCTCGTTTCGGAGCCGCAAAGACGCCCATGGCGGGGTTATGCTTTCGTCGAGCTCGTCCAACTCCAAGCTCATTTCGGACGCAAGCATCTACTCGTTCCACCCGTCGAGTCCGGGGATGGCTTCGATTGACGTGAAGAACATAAACACAAAGGAGGACCGGGAGCTTCTTGCTGAGGAAACGTGGTCGCTGCTGCGGTCGAGGGTCATGCCGTTGTTCACGGGAGAGGGGCTGAGAATACCTGTAGAAGACCTCAACAACCTGGTGCTGATGAGAATCAGCTTCATGATGCAGCAGGGGAGTAACGCCAAGGATGTTATCAGCGAGTTCAAGGGTTTTCTGCAGAATGGCATGCGCAACATTGACCCGACGCTGGTAAAGTCTTCAGATGATAAGCTGATATCCAAGCTGGTTAGTGCATGGATGCGGCTGTTTACTAAGATCACCCCATACTTGGAGGCGATATTCCTGCCGCTGCAGAACGAATTTGAAGGGACTGGCCAGCTGCTCAATTCCCAAGAGGCCAGGGAGTACTGGAGTGTATTGCTAGAGAAAGACGGACGGCTAAATACGCGGCGATATATACTCATGGCATTCCGCGACACGCTGGTGGTGCCGGTCATCGATCGGTTGGAGCATTTGATATCACAGTCGCAGCTTAATTTCGAGGGCACGACCATGACGGAGACGGTGCACCGCATTCTCCAGTGCACGAACATTCTTGCGTTGATTCAGTCGGGAGACGATAAACAGCAGATGGTCGAGCATCTGGTAAAAACGTTGAGAAAGTACTGGCTTACCATGCCCCGAACCGGGAAGGACCGCCGTGGGTTTGTCCTCTCCAAGGAATAATCATTGCCCCCCTTCAGCTCTGTGTCCCTGGATTTTCTATTGCCCCCTGGCTAGGGTACGTGAATTACATTTTGTCCGAGCTCTGAAGAAGATTTAGCTAATATGTCCTGCTGAATGGTATTTCGAACGGTTATGATGCATGGTTTGTTATGATGCATGGTTTGATGTTCGTTACATCCCCTTGAGCTGGTCAAGGAGCTCCTCATCAACGGAGACCGCGGCCTGCTTTGGCTTGGGCTCTTCCTTCTTATGCTTCGTCTGAATGCCAAAGAACTTTGCCGTGGACTTGTCGTCGGTCAGCAACTGGCTCAGAGCACTATTGACCTTGGACTTGAGCTCGGCATCCTTGAACTTGGACCGCTTGGAGCTCTTTTTCACGACCGCGCAAGGCTTTTTCTCCTTGCGCGTGTGCACTTTCTTCGACCCTTTGCCCATTTTACTTGCGTTGGTATCTTATCGGGTTGAAAATATTTTTCGTTGATCCGACCGACCACTCTTAAAATTTTTTTCTATTGGACCGGCTCGTACCATGCCTTCGACACACAATAAAGACAAGCCGTGGGACACGGAGGACATTGACAAGTGGAAGGAGGAGCCTTTCCTGCCCGAGGACCTCAAGAGCGGCGAGCCTTTCCTCGAGGAAAGCTCTTTTGCTACGCTTTTCCCAAAGTACCGAGAGGCTTATCTCCAGCAGGTATGGGGCGATGTGACTCGGGCGCTGGATGCCAAGGGTATCGGCTGCGAGCTGAACCTGGTGGAGGGTATGATGACGGTCAAGACGACCAACAAGTCGTATGATCCTGCTGCGATTCTCAAGGCGCGGGATCTGATCAAGCTTCTCGCGAGATCGGTTCCTTTCCCACAGGCGGTCAAAATCCTGCAGGACGACATTGCCTGCGACGTTATCAAGATTGGCAACTTTGTGTCGAACAAGGAGCGGTTCCAGAAGCGCCGACAGCGGCTTTTGGGCCCCAACGGTAACACCCTCAAGGCGCTGGAGCTGCTTACCAAGTGCTACATCCTGGTCCAGGGCAATACCGTTTCGTGCATGGGTCCGTTCAAGGGCCTCAAGGAGATTCGACGGATTGTCGAGGACTGCATGAAGAATATCCATCCTATTTATCACATCAAGGAGCTTATGATCAAGCGGGAGTTGGCGCAGAAGCCGGAGCTGGCACACGAGGACTGGTCACGGTTCCTGCCGCAGTTCAAGAAGCGGACCGTCGCGCGAAAGGCGCCTCACAAGGTCAAGGAGAAGAAGACGTACACTCCGTTCCCGCCTGTGCAGCAGCCGCGTAAGATTGATCTGGAGATTGAGACTGGTGAGTACTTCTTGAACAAGAAGGAGAAAGAGGTGAAGAAGCTGGAGGAGAAGAAGGAGAAGCGGGAGGCCGCCAAGGAGGAGAAGCAGAAGGAGCGGGAGAAGGCGTTCGTCGCGCCAAAGGAGAAAGAGTACAAGAAGAAGAAGAGAAGCAGAGATGAGTCCGAGGGGGAGGATAAGAAGAAAAAGAAGTCCAAGTCTTCCAAGAAATCCGACTAACACGACCTAGCATATCTAATAAATGTACAAAACTTGCAATTGACATACACCACAATACAGTATTGTACTCTGGGTTGGTACAACAAAAATGGTGTATCATTATATATAGTTCATTAGTATGTTAGTCCATCTCGCACCAGGGCCGCCCGGAACTCTGCTGGTACCCACAGAGAGCCTTTTCGAGCCACAGAGAGACCAAGCCCGACAATACAATCCCCGCGCTGTCGCTAACTCCTACTGCGCCCATGGCGAATTCCCGCTCTTGGTGAGGGATCTGCTCCAGAACCAGAGAGTACGTGTTGACATAGGCGAGCCCACCAAGAAGACCCTCGTAGAACATGAGCAGAAAAAGGATATACACATTGGGTATCACGACAAACAGCGACTGGAAGATGCATATCGCCAGATTAAGAAGCTGAAGCACCGAGGGTATATAGAGCTTCCGCACGCGGAAGAAGGGTGAAGAAGACCTGGATATCAGCACTCCTAACTGGTAGAGCGTTCCATAGGTGACATAGGCGTCCCTGTATCTGGTAAAAGGCATTTCTTCGATAGGGAATAATAGAGTGGGTGAGATTCCCTGATTGATCACATATTCGGCAAAGTAGACCAGCCCCAGCGGCAACATGTAGGGAGTGAACAATGGTATCAATCGGCTCACAGTGCCCGAAATTGAATCCAGCTTACTATGGGCAGGCTCAGGCGGACTGGACTCCTCTTCTACGACTTGCTGATACTCTACGTCTTGGTCGTACTCTACTACTTGCTGGTACTTTGTGTCTGCAGCGGGAAGAACAAAGCTGTACACTGCCCAGAAACAGAACGGAACCAGGCTAAACGTTATGAGGGTAGTATTAGTAGCCAGCCCTATCCACGTAGTCATGACCAAAAACGCAAAGGAGCCCACTAGCCCGGCTGCACCAGTACCGGAGCTGAACCCAGGAAGCGCCCAGTCGCCGTAGAAATGGGTCAGGGACAGGAACGAGATCTCCCCAAGCCCACTAGAAAGAGACGCAAGGACAGTTCCAAACAGCTTGGCCCCCATAGTCGACGAGAACGCAATGGTCTGCATCCCGACAAAACTGAGAACGATCAGCAGTGCCAACCTCACCGAGTAAGGCACAACGTGGATAAAGAACGGAGCCACCAGCTTGATAATAAACGCTGGCAACACGTCTGCCAGGAGCACAATGGCTTTCGGGGCCGCCGGGCCCACGAGGTCTATCGCAGAAGAGAGAATAACGACATAGAGGACATTGTTCACCAGTCCGAACACCCAGAACGCGCTGAATATGCGCGTGTTGTGGTTAAACTGGACCTTCATCCTATTTGAAACAGCTATCTAAACCCCTGGCAGCGATATACGGTGATATTGTTTCCGTAATAATACCCCTGGAAATGCTACACAGTATTGGTAGTGTCTCCTGTAACGCCCCCTGGAAATGCTACACGGTGTTAGTCGTGAGATCTATCGCGGGTGTAAGTGGTGGGGTACATCGGCCTTAAAGGGAGAGTCCGACACCACTTATCAAGCGCACTGTCGACATGTCGATTCCGAGCCAGAGAGACAGGAAATACGACAGACAACTGCGTCTGTGGGCTGCAAGCGGCCAGGATGCACTGGAAAATGCCCATATTTGTCTTGTCGGCGCTACCGCAGTGGGTAGTGAGCTTGCAAAGAACCTTGTACTCCCTGGGGTGGGCCGGATGACCATCGTAGACTACGCGCCGGTGACCGCCGAGGATGTTTCTTCGAATTTCTTTGTCGAAGAGAGCAAGACAGGGCTCCCTAGAGCCTCTGTGATGGCTGAGCTCCTCCAGGAATTGAACCCCGAAGTCAAGATCCAGGGTCTCAACATGGGTCTCATGGACTTTATCAACTCCGAACAGGATTGGTCCAAGTACTCGGTGGTAATTGCGTCAGGGGTGCACTACTCCGTAGCCCGGGCACTGAATGAGCGCCTTTACGAGCTCAATATCCCCCTTGTAGTGGTGGATTGCCTTGGTTTTTACGGCTGCTTGAGGATTTCAAAGAAAGAGCACACAATCGTTGACACCCACCCGGAATCCGTGGTCGACTTGCGTATCCTCGATCCGTGGCCGGAGCTGGAGGCGTTCCGGGACTCGTTTGACCTCAATTCGCTCGACAGCAGCGATCTGGCTCATGTCCCGTATGTCGTCATTCTCCTCATCTACCTAGAGCAGTGGAAGAGCGAGCACGGAAGCGTGCCCCAGAGCTACGCCGAGAAGAAAGAATTAAGGGCTAGAATTGCCAAAGGGGGCTCCAAGGCCGACTCTGAGAACTTCGACGAAGCTTATGCGGCTGTTTTGAGAGCGGTTCAGCGCAGCGAGATCCCTGCCGCTCTCAAAACGCTTATGGAGGAGTCTAGCCGCCATAACATTGGCGATTCCAACTTCTGGCTCCTTGTCCGTGCTCTTCAGGAGTTTGTCATAGCCAATAATGGGCTGCTGCCGCTGCCGGGTGCCCTGCCAGACATGAAGGCTGATACCCAAGGGTACGTCAACCTACAGAATATTTATAAGAACAAGGCCAGGGCCGACTTTGACAAGTTCAAGTTTATCTACACCACGCTACTTGCAGAGGCAGGCCGCCCCGGTACCATCTCTGACGAAGAGGGAGAGCTGTTCTGCAAGAACGCCCGGTACATTCGATACGTGCCTGGATCGAGGCTGGAATACAGAAATGGGTCAGAAGCTATTTCGACCTCAGATCCAGCGCTACTTCCAGTTTACGTGGCTATCCGAGCAGTGAAACAGTATATCGAAGCAAAGAACGAAGTTCCAGGGAGGACGGACGGAGCAACCGATTTGTCCAAGGTAATCGATAATGTTTTGGGGTCCATTAGTGGGGTTGAAATCGATTCTAACGAGGTGGCAAAGGTTGTCCAGGAGATTATCCGGTCTGGCTCTGCAGAGCTCCATAACATTGCTGCATTTATGGGAGGTGTTGGCGGCCAAGAGGTGGTTAAGTTGATCACCTCACAGTACGGCGTGATGGATAATACTGTTGTGTACGACGGTATCACCGCCTCGTCAAAGGTCTACAAGTTTTAGTCGCAATCGCCAGATCTAGACTCTTACATACATCTACGGGTTGTGCAAGGTTTTCACGAAAAATATAATACAAGCATCAATCATTATCAATTACCAGTAGACGAATAGTGCAGATTAAAGGTCATCAAAAGCAGCAACGTCAGCACTCTTTTTCTGTTTCTTCTTCTCCTGAACAATGTCCTTCCAGTCCCTCTTCTCCGCCTCCTCATCAGTAGACTCGGCCTCGGCCTCCTCCCTGGCCTTAGCCATAGCCTTGGCGTTACGCTTCGCCCGTCTCTCCTGGCTCGTCTGCTTCTTTTGCAGCTTGCTGCTCCAAGCAAGCTCATTCATTTTTCGCTTCCGCTTTTTCTCCTCCATCTGCTCCTTCTCAGCCTCCTTGACTCTCATCTCCTCCTGTCGCTTGGCCTCTCGCTTGGCGTCAGCGTAAGTATACGCGTCCATGTCCACTTTTTCTCCTAGCCAGGACTCTTCCTCGGTGACGCCCTTCAGTTCAGGCATCTTCGGCAGCCGCAGCAGATTGTACGACCTTGCAACGCTCTTGAGATCGAGGTCTTTAATGCGGAAGATAGAAGTAGCTGTGTGCTTAGCATAGAAACGCACAAAGGACAGGAATGACCTCAAAGCAAGGTCATGTCGCCCCCTATCCTCAAGAATCCATTTCCTCACCTTGGCTTCATGCTCGTCCAAGTCTGGCAGTTCAGGAACCTTCTCCTCGTCTAGAGTGACTCGTTTCACCAGCATGAGGTTGATGTAATCCTCTTCTCTACCCTCATTAAGGAGGACCAGATTAGAACCGCTTCTCCCCGCTCGCCCAGCTCGTCCAGCTCGGTGCAGGAAAACACTTGGGTCACCTGGTGGGTCTAACTGCAGCACCTGATCAACGTCTGGGAAGTCAAGGCCCCGGGCAGCGACATCGGTAGTGAGGAGAACACACTTGCTAGTACATTCAGCAAACTTGTTAAAGGTGCTGGTTCGCGGGCCCTCCGGCAATTTACCATGGAGAGAGAAAATTTTGGGCATATCGCCATCGAAATCGTTCAACAAGAAAGATAGCAGCGAATAAATATACGTCACCCCGATGCAAGTGGGCAAGTACACAATCATCTTCTTATAGTCATCACCGGTGATATTGTGTAATAGGAGAGGGATCTTCTGCCGTGGCTGGACGACCATGTACTTCATGCCCAAGGTGGTTGGTACTTTTTGATGCGATTTACTGCCCGAGACGACAATCTTGTATGGGTTTCGCAGGCCGACTCGAACAACCTCGTTAATTGCATCGGAAATGGTAGCGGAAAATAGACCAGCCCTTTTCTGCTTGGGCATGAGACTGAGGATTTTGCTGATGTCGTTCTTAAACCCGAGGTCAAGCAGCCTATCAGCCTCATCCATAACCAGAACCTCAACCGCGTTAGTGTATACATTCGGGTGATTCAGCAGGTCCAATAGACGGCCTGGAGTGGCAATAAGGATATGTGGCTTAGTGGAATGAAAGATCTTTAAGTCGGCGTGGACAGGAGTTGACCCTCCAATGAGAAGCTGGGACCGGATGGGCTTCGTACCCTCAGGTACAAAAGTCACCAACCCCTTGAGGACTCCATGGATCTGCTGCGCAAGCTCTCGAGTGGGGACTATGACTATGGCATTGGTCTGGCCAACTTTGAGGTTCGAATCGAGTTTCAGGATTCGCTCAATGATGGGGATCAGAAAGGCCAGAGTCTTTCCGGAGCCAGTGACAGCTTCTACCACCACATCACGATTCCCCGAGAACATTGGAATTGTAGCTGCCTGAACTGGGGTCATCTGGGTAAACCCTTGAGACTCGACAGCCTCAAGGATCCAGTCCGTCAGCGGCGGATTAAGGTCTGTCCACCTTTTTGAGCTCACCATGCTACCGGTATTTTATACCCGACGACTTTGATCTGATATGAAACAGAGGATAAGAGAGAGTAGATATAAAAAGGACCTAAGCCAGACGTATATAATACTCTATAACTCTGACAGGTAAGATAGGTTTCCCTGGTTTATTTGACCTGATATATCGGATTTGAAATTGATTTTGACCTTTGATATGATGTCTTGGAAAAATTCTCCCAAAATTTTATCTACCGATAAGACGTGAAATACCGTACAACGGTGGGTATTGGAGTTCCAATAAAACACCAGATAGATATAGATCTGACGAGGTCAGAGACGTGTAGAAACGCAGTTGTAATATATTATATATTGCAGCTTCGTTAGTAAATGTTCAGAAGTGCAGGACTGAGATTTTTGATTCGACGAAACTATACTATGGCTACCCAAGATCACTCCAAATGGAGCAAAGAACAGCTGCTCAACCGCATTAGAGAACTAGAAAACCTCAGCTCTAAGAATGCTTTAATCAGTCGGATCAAAGAGCTGGAATCACGCGCGCCGCCTAAGCGAGAGCTGCCTCAGTCGAACCCATCTACCCCTGAAAAGCAACCGGCCAAAAAGAAGAAAGAGATGGACTTTTCCAAATTTGCTACGCGAAAAATTGCAATTAGATTTGCCTATGTGGGCTGGAATTACCACGGTCTGGCTGTCCAGACAAGCTCAGACCCAGAGGAAGTCCCCACTGTAGAGCACCAAATCCTCTCAGTTCTCCACCGTACAAGGCTGATTCCGACTATGGATGTCAGTGATTGCGAGTTTAGTAGATGTGGAAGAACCGACCGTGGTGTCAGTGCCCTCCGACAAGTCATCTCCCTGCGAGTGCGGTCTGTTCTCTCCAAGGAAGATCAGCAGGACCCATCTAAGGACTCTAAAGAGCTAGATTATTTGCATATTTTGAATAATCTACTCCCGGCAGATATCCGAGCATATGAGATTTGCCTCCGGCCCGGGGACAGCTTTGATGCGCGGTTCAGTTGTATCTCGCGACACTACAAGTACCTATTCAACAGAGAAGGTCTTGACATTGAAGCCATGAACAAGGCGGCAAGCTATTTCCTCGGGGAGCATGACTTTCGCAATTTCTGTAAAGTCGACCCATCCAAACAGATTACCAACTTCAAGCGAACAGTCATGGCAGCATCCATTGTCCCCCATGAAATCCCAGGAATGGTGTACTTCGATCTTAAGGGTACCGCTTTCCTATGGCACCAGGTGCGTTCTATGATTGCTGTTCTTTTCATGATTGGTCAGAAGCTTGAAGCACCGGAGATGGTACGAGATTTATTAGACATGGCCAAGTACCCTCGACGACCCGTGTATGAGATGGCAGCGGACTTCCCACTGGTTCTGTACGACTGCGAGTTCCCACCTGAAATGCAATGGAAGTCATTCCGCAATGGCGAGACCCAGGAACGGACTTACGTTAAGCTGCACGATCTTTGGTATGAGCAATGGGCCAAAACAGCCATGGTCGGCGAAATGAAGAAGATGTTTGAGCTATGTTCTCACAGCGAGATTCCAATCAAGGAGAACCCTAATAAGATCTTCATTAACACTGGAGCCGGGATGGGACGTGCTACGACGAAGTATGCGAAGTTGGAGAAGAGGGAGAAACTTGAGGAGCCTGATATCGTCAACAAACGATGGATAGAAAAGAAGAATACAAAGAGGACTATCTAATTACTATCGGTCATGCATCAGTTGTTTGGAGTCTTGCAGCTAGCTTCTGGATTGGACTTTCAAAAGATTTCATACATGATCTAGCAACTTCTGTGCACAAATTCTTTTATCCTATGTAGCTAAAGTATACTCTATCAATTACTTCCAGCTATCATGTTTAGTACATTTCGTTCCATGACTATCATCTCCTTCTCGTTGTTTCCTTTTGTGGCCGATAATGACCCTCTGTTTCTCTGCTCCAGGTAAGCCTGAGCTACTTCCTGAAGACAATGGCGGTGAGAGCTCTGACGAAGGTACCTGCTTGCGTTCTGTCTGGGCCTCATTGTTCGCTTCCCCAGCGGTCTCGGCCGATTTACCGGAAATACTCGCGGAAGAAAGTGAATTGGTCGGCGTCAACTGGTATGAATCGGATCCCTCTTTAAGGTTATCAATATTGCAGCCCCCTTTGACCCATTTCTCCCACGGCCAGTCCACAAAATGATGAAAGCTAGTCCGACGTAGATTGTCAGTGGTCCACATATCAATAGCGCTCTCTACTGACCCGGGGTACTGGCCATGGTAGCTAAGCTGAATCTCATTCTCAGGTCCAAAAAAGAAATTTCTCAAATCATGGACGATAATCTTTCCGTCATCACCGAGGATTACGCATGAAGGATGTATAGTCGACATAATCCCCACACCTCGGGCGTCAAACTGTCTTTCTGCTTTGACAATTTGTCGCATTATCCGCTTCCTTTGGCTTCGACTGAGTGATTCAGGTTGTGGCAGATATTTGTGCAGATTAGTACCTTCGATGTACTGCCGTACAATAACTCGAACTTCGCGCATTTTATGCTCTGGATGGCCTTGCACAGGGATTTTCATCGTATATGAACCATAGAATCCAGGTATTGTTTTTCCTTGGAGGGGGTGAAGCTGGTTGTATGCAGTCGCCGCAGTCGCGTAGTGCCAATCGGCATAGACTGAGTTACCGATACCAAACACAATCGGATCAAACACCTCTACCACAACTGGCGTATGATCATCCAGACCATCAGGCAATGGAGACAAAATGAGAGCCATGAATAGGTACGGCTGATCCTCTTGCGGACCAGCCATCAGGCCAGTTAGTTTGATTTGCAGAACTTCGTTTCCACAGATTCCGGGGTGGGGTGGTTTCAAAAGAACGTTCCCCAGAATCGATTCTGTCTCTGTTTCATGACCAGCCTGATAGTTGAGCCGACGGACTCTGACAATGCCCGGTTTTGGGGGAATATGACTCTGAAGAGTCAATGGCTTCCACAAAGGATACGAGTTTGGGTCGTAGATGTCGTCTTCAATGTCGGAAACAGCCATATTTTCGAGGGCTGAGCAAATATGGTAAGTGAAGTGGTGCTGTTTATATAGAGAAGTGAGCCAACGTTAAATTGCCAATTCGTACTGAGATTAAGTTTGCTAAGCAATTTGCACCATACATGACATCCTTATCTCCTTCCCATCGTTTCCTTTTGTGGCCGTTAACGACCCTGCCTGAGCTACTTCCTGGAGACAATGATGGTGTCAGTTTCGGCGAAGGTAGCTGCTTGTGTCCTCTCTGGGGCTCATGGTTCGCTTCCCCGTTGGTTTGAACCGATTTACCTGAACTACTGGTATTCCCGGAAGAAAGTGAATGGGTCGGCATCAGCAGGCGTGAATCGCATCCCTCTTTAAGGTTGGCAATATTGCTACACTCTCTGACCCACAACCTCACCATTGTCCTGTTTGATACTTGAAAGGGGTAGATGTTTAACGAAATATAGAGGTGGTAGTTTTTGAGCATTGAAACTGACATCAGATAGATAGATAATCTTGATTAGAGCCAAAAAGAGGAGGTTTGTTAACATTGGCGGCCTCTATACCATTGCTGAAGCAAGGCTTTCGCAACGCGCCTGGCAGATTCGCTGGAACAACCATTATACTTGCAGAGCAAGCACGAGCATCTATCTTTGTCATGGAAGCTTATTCGAATATCACGATCGTGAAGCGTCATTAGTCGAAACTGAACCTCTTTCAGTAGATACGGAAACCGTTGGCAAAATGTTCCGCATAAATGTAACGCCCATCGTCCATACTCTGTACATACGTCACGTAGCAGACGGCACGCCACTCGACTTATTTGACCAGCCGCTTCCTTTAATATCTGCTGTATCTCGGGAGCCACGGGTCGATAAAAAGCCCAGCTTCCGTCAACCCTTTGAGCTCTCTTCTGGCCTCGCTGGGAGCGCGAACTCTTGCGTGGACCTGAGCCCACCCAGGCTCAGGGGTAATTTTGTGGGGGGAGTTTTAGCCGTGTGCGGCTTTTCCCCCGAGATCTCGAGTGATGATATGGTTTACCGGTAATGTAGTTTTTATTAATATATAGAGCATATCTAACAAGAACTCCTCATCTTTCGGCTTATCGTCTGTCAATTACTATATATTGGAGAAACCCACTCTCACCAAAGATGTTGAGTTCTCCCTGGTTGACGTTGCACAAGTCGCGGTGCCCTTAACCGGCTGGTGTGTAACGTTAGTCAGCTTTCTCCTGGGGAGTCTCAACGGGCCTGACGACTCCGCTGGGGCTCCCCTTCTCTTTTGTCCCTCCCGCTGCTGGCTAAGCCCTTAGTCATCTGGCAATAGGGGCCTGACTAAAGCCATGTCCTCGTCCGGACACCAACGAACGTGGACAGGGACATTACATACATGATCGAGCAACTGTTGTGCACAAATTCTTTTATCCTGTGTAGCTAAAGCATATTCTATCAATTACTTCGAACTATCATGTTTAGCACATTTCGTTCCATGATTATCATCTCCTTCTCGTTGTTTCCTTTTGTGGCCGATAATGACCCTCTGGTTCTCTGCTCCAGGTAAGCCTGAGCTACTTCCTGAAGACAATGGCGGTGAGAGCTTTGACGAAGGTACCTGCTTGCGTTCTGAGGCGGCTGAGGACGAGCGCTTTCGTCATCCCAGCAAGCTCGGCGTTTCCAGACAAGCCTGAGCTACTTCCTGAAGACAATGGCGGTGAGAGCTTTGACGAAGGTACCTGCTTGCGTTCTGTCTGGGCCTCATTGTTCGCTTCCCCAGCGGTCTCGGCCGATTTACCGGAAATACTCGCGGAAGAAAGTGAATTGGTCGGCGTCAACTGGTATGAATCGGATCCCTCTTTAAGGTTATCAATATTGCAGCCCCCTTTGACCCATTTCTCCCACGGCCAGTCCACAAAATGATGAAAGCTGGTCCGACGTAGATTTTGAAACGTCCACATTTCAATAGCGCTCCCTGTTGACCCGGGGTAATGGCCATGGTAGCTAAGCTGAATCTCATTCTCAGGTCCAAATGAGAAATCTCTCAAATCATGGACGATAATCTTTCCGTCATCACCGAGGATCACGCATGAAGGATCGATAGTCGACATAATCCCCACACCTTTCCTGTCAAATTCTCTTTCGGCTTGGACAATTTGCCGCATTATCCTCTTCCTTTGGTTTCGACTGAGTGATTCAGGTTGTGGCAGATATTTGTGCAGACTAGTACCTTCGATGTGCTGCCGTACAATAACTCGAACTTTGCGCATTTTATGCTCTGGATGGCCTTGCACAGGGATTGTCATCGTATATGAACCATAGAATCCAGGGATTGTTTTTCCTTGGAGGGGTTGAAGCTGGTTGTATGCAGTCGCCGCAGTCGCGTAGTGCCAGTCGGCATAGACTGAGTTACCAAACACAATCGGATCAAACACCTCTACCGCAACTGGCGTATGATCATCCAGACCATCAGGCAGTGGAGATAAAATGAGAGCCATGAATAGGTACGGCTGATCCTCTTGCGGACCAGCCATCAGGCCAGTTAGTTTGATTCTCAGTACTTCGTTGCCACAGATTCCGGGGTGGGGTGGTTTCAAAAGAATGTTCCCCAGAATCGATCCTGTATCTGTTTCACGACTAGCCTGATAGTTCATCAGACGGACTCTGACAATGCCCGGTTTTGGGGGAATATGACTCTGAAGAGTCAATAGCTTCCACAAAGGATATGAGTTTGAGTCGTAGATGCCGTCTTCAATGTCGGGAACAGCCATATTTTCGAGGATTGAGCAAATATAGGAAGAGAAGTGATGCTGCTTATATAGAGAAGAGCGTCAACGTTAAATTGCCAATTCGTACTGATATTAAGTTTGCGAAGCAATTTGCACAATACATGACATCCTTATCTCCTTCCCATCGTTTCCTGGCCGTTAACGACCCTGCCTGAGCTACCTCCTGAAGACAATGATGGTGTCAGTTTCGGCGAAGGTAGCTGCTTGTGTCCTCTCTGGGCCTCATGGTTCGCTTCCCCGTTGGGTTGAACCGATTTACCTGAACTACTAGTATTCCCGGAAGAAAGTGAATGAGTCGGCGTCAGCAGGCGTGAACCGGATCCCTGTTTAAGGTTACCGGTAGCAATATTGCTGTACTCTCCCATTTTTCCCAAGGCAAGTCGACAAAATGATGAAAAACTAGCCGACTGAAGATTATCATATGTCCGCATCTCAATAGCGCTCTTCGCTGACCCGGGATAAGGCCGCTGTAACACTCAAGCTGAATCTCATCATTCTCGGGCTCAAAATGGTACCAGTCAAATCACAGACGGTAATTGCTCCGTCATCATGGAAAGCACTTGAACATTATTCGACATAATCCACATCTCTTCTATCAAGCTCTCTTTTTTCTCTGAGTAAACTGGTTTAAGTTCAAATTGGTTTTTGTCTTGTAGCGATTGAAGCAAGTTAAATGCAGTCTTCGCAGTCACGTAATTCCAGATTGCGAAGATAGAGTTATCAAGCACAACCGGATCAAACACCTCTGTTACAACTGGTTTTTTATCATCCAGACCATCAGGCTAAGGGGAAGCAATATCTTATGAGTGTGGCCTTCGGCGCTGCAATGATGAGTGCTTAATCACGGTAGGCCATTGGAATCCCAATTACATGCCTGACAATAGCATTCAAGGAGTATCTTTTAAATTATTTATTTAGTAGAACTCATGTTTCTTAGAAAGAATCATCCTAACTTCTTGAATGTCGCCCTTTGCATTTGGAACATGAAGCGTATATGACCCATAATAACCCGGGTTAGATGATTTCTGGACGCCGATCGTGGCTTTGCGTGAACTGACTGCCATGGCATAAGCATAGTTAGCAAGAGCTGATGGATTTGGCCCTTCAAAAAGTAGCGGGTCAAAGACTTCGGCGACCACTTCGAATCGGTCTTCTTCAGCCCCACAGTACCAAATTGCTGGCAAATAATCGCTTTTCCGAGCCGAAGTGACATTGGCGGAGAATAGGAGATGTTTGTTGGGTGTGGGGGTCTCGAGTCTTTTTTCCAGCCACAACGTTATGTATTCGCCTCCATCCTGTCCAGCTAGTGGCGAGATTGCAGACTCTGGAGAAGGAGTATTATCGTTTGAAGACATCTCGGCGGATTGGACATTAAACTGGTCTAAATCGGGTGGTTCATGAGAGCGCGCTATTAATTCCTGGGTTAGATACTTGGGGTATTGGGCGTCTTCGAGCCCCTGGCGAGGAAACCCGTTCCCTACTTCAGACGAATCCTTCATATTGGTGCCGGACGACATTGTGGCCATTCTTCAATTCTATCCCCCTACCGTACTTCTGTGAGTTATGATAGGAGTGGATGCAGGCTCTATTTGTAGTTCACCGCATAGGGTTTAGCAGGAGCGGTTTAGCAACGATCCAACATTGCTCAGCCCGATTAAAGTTCGGCTCATGTCACTGAAAGTTCCTAACCAGACTCGACCAGATGGAAAAACTGTGCAGTACTTCACGAGTCTCCTCCTCCCCCCCCTCCTCAGCACACATTCTCAGCAGACGAACAGACCAGTGGGAAGTTTGCCCCCCTAATAAGCTATGCTATCCCTATGATGCAGCTATGTTGCCATTCCACCGGGGTATAAGCAGTATGGGCCATGTGGCACAATATTTTTGTGTGAACAATGCCATCTGCTTGAGTCTGTTCGAAGCGCCTAACAATTAGGTAGGTAAAAGCCGTGCTTGCCTTCAGAAGAAGGGACCTCTGCGCCTCATAAAAAGGCCAAGATATGATGCAGTGTTTCCAATTGACCACACGAGCAAAAAGTGTCGGCACCCTGTAACTAGAATCTTCAGTACCAATGGCCTAGTCTCGCGTGCGAGAATTAATCTGCGACATGCGGGAACTCGAGCATACCAGAACCGTACTACAACCGAACCATCTAAATTAGTCAGCTTGATAGACTTCAAGCAAAAATTCAGTACCGTAGGTAAGTTGCGAAGAGGAGTGAGGACAAGGGCAGCCATCATGCCAGTGAGCTTGTAGTATATCAATTAGCTTTCACGGTTTCCGGGGTGCAATTGAATATGCCTCACTTTCGAAGATTCGAGGTGATCGTGCCGCATTGTTATGACTAGCCACGTAGCTGTACAGGCAGACTTTGGCAATGCCCAGTCATGGGGAGTATGAATCTGGAGAGTCCTAGTCTGTACATCTCGCCCGAGGTCGGCACTCTTTCCGCGCACTTCGGTACCTCAGCATTGCGACCATCACTTTGAACACATACCACTCGCTGAGAGATCCGTGCTCGCAATTCGAACTTTACAGTGATAGCCAATTATTGTAGTACAAGCTTTCAAATGAAGAGTCCAACTTCTGTGCCTCGCGACACAGACAGCATAAGCGTAAATTGGTCCAGCCATTTAAATGCATATTTACCTTTCGCGGCCTACGACCTGATTTCAATTGTTAGGAGTTTAGTGTGACATAAGTCAGGATGTATATAGTAGTTGCTCCAGCTGTAAGGGAGTTTCAGCAGCTTTTGATGCTTAAAGGAGAATTAAATGCTGAATCACAAAGTCGTCGTGAAATCCAGGTCCAAATGTGGGGACCTGTCTACCTGCAATGGGCTATCTTAACATGTCGAAGGGGCCACTGACCAGATCGATTCCACCCTGTGAACCGCTGGTAGCACGATATGCATCCAGTAAAGCTACCAGCTTTCATAGGGCTACGTAGTATTTTATCGCCCAGTAAATGGAAGGCCAGTTAGTATCGATGGTAGTTAGTAATAGCACGCCTGGTGGAGAGCCGGGAGGCCCTTGTAGTCTTCCTGCCAGGCCGCCAGGGCCTCAATGATCTCTGAATCAAGGTCGCCGCACTTTGTCAGCCGCTGTGCCAGATCTAAAATGCCCTTGCCGCCCTTTACAGCCTCTTGGTAGTTATCCTTGATCTCAACGTTGATTACATGTACCAGCCGGTTCAGCGCCGGTTCACGATTCAGCAAATCGACACAGACACTATCAAAACACCTCTCTTCGCACGTGAATACCACGTCGAACACGCGCCCGTGGTTCTCCTGCCACCTTTCGGGGTGGTCTTTGATCTTTCGGTTCCGATCCAGCATTAAAAGCACGCCATTCGACTTGTATAGCTTGGGATCCCTGTCGCTGAGCTCTCTGAACATTTCGTCGTACGGTTTGCCGAAGGAGTACACGACGGGTTTGTCAATGCTGGGGCCAGGCAGCCTGACGGCTGTACCCGTGCCGAAACTCGACACGTTGAACCCGGCCTCTCTCAGGACTCGATGAGCCTCCATAGATCTATTTGTTAGGCTTGTAGAAAACGTACGAAGACTTACCTATTGTTGTTAGACGCACATACCGTGCAGAACCTGAGCATCGAAGCCATTTTTATTCGTTGGCAGTGTAGGGTGGTGATTTGAAATTTCGCCGACCCGACATGTCACCACGCCATCGCGACAATTCTGAAAAATCATATGAGGCGAGCAATTCCGTACTGGAGTCAGTCTCCGTACTCCGTAAGAAGTGTAGGAGTGATAGTCTTCTGTAAGAAGTGTAGGAGTGATAGTGATAGTAGATGTTATAGTGCGATATAGTGTTATAGGGGTAATGGCTGCACGTGTAGGTATGGCAAGAGGACTAGTTACGCCGTAACAAACCTCCCAACGCCGTAACAAATCTCCCAACGCCGTAACAAATCTCCCAACGCCGTAACAAACCTCCCAACGCCGTAACAAACCTCCCAACGCCGTAACAAACCTCCAACGCCGTAACGACACTACTACCGGCAGTAAGGCTGATCTCAGGTAGTACAATACCGCACTTCAGGTGTAGCGTAAAGGCGTAATTCTAACGCTGGATAGTCCTATTACGACCAATTCTAACAACAGGTTGTCATTACGCCTAATTCTAACAGCTAACAATAGGCTGTCATTGCGGCCCAAATTCTAATGAATAGTCATATTCAGGCTTTTAAAATGTAAACGGCCAGATAAATAAGAGTACATAAATTAAATAGGATGGCGCAGCCCCAGGGCATAGAGGTCCTCCTCCAACTCGTCAGCAGCGGCCGGAACGACCTCGGGCGCCGCCGGGAACCCAATGTCGCGCTTGATTCCACACAAAACGGCAATCTCATGCTCCAAATCCTGTCTGTAAAACACCTCCATCTCGTCGGGCCGCGCCCGGTACGAGTACTCATGCACTAGAGCGTCCATCGCCCGCCTCTCGCGGTTCACCCGGTACCACTCCTCGGTCGTCCCCAGCAGCAGGCTCGCGCGGGCGTCCGCCTGCTCCTTGAAAAACTGCTGATGCAATTGGTCGCGCGACGCGTGGGTCTGAATGTCAATGCAGCGGCGCTGGTAGTCGCGGAGCGACTTTGCCAGCCGCAGCTTGTCGTCCCGCACCTTCTCAATCTGCTCAGCCACCCGCGCAAGCTCCGGGTGCGTCCCGTCAGCGCACATCTCAATCTCCGCCACGTAGCGCGCCATCTTGTCCTCGTGGAGCTGATCGCGCAGCTTGGCAAAGTCGATTTCAATCTCAGTTAGTAATGCAATTGCCTCCTTCTGCTCCCGCTGCACAAGAGCCTCGGCCGGGTCGTTGTCCTCCTCCTCCTCTTCCTCCTTGCGCGCCTCCTCGAGCTCCGAGTTGGACTCCTTCTTGCCGTTGGTGCGGGCGATGGTCACGGCGGGGAAGTCGACCCGGCGCTTCTTGGCGCCGGCAGCGCCGTCCGAGAGGCGCCGCTTGCGCTCGTCCATGTCGACTCTTTCCGTCTCCGCCTCGGAATCAGTGCCTTTTTCCTCGTCGTCCTCGTCATCGTCTATGGCAGAGTTTTCCTTCTCGGGCGTCGTCTCGGCCCGTTTGGGCTCTGGGCTGGGATCTGGCGGCTCTGTCTGTCCGGGGAGGTCCGCGACAGCGGACTCTGGGGCTTGGCCGTCCTTCATCGAGGCGTATTGTCGGGGTTTCGCGTTTCGAGGGGATGTTTTCAGGCCTGTCCTCTCCAATTCGATAGTTGAATATCGTTTTGGTCACGTGAGTGCGGTGTGTATTACGCGATTTGTTATGTAATCGTGATTACGCGAGGCATTATGTAATCCCAACGCGGGGCGCGGGGACATCACGTGGTTTGATGATTATGCAAGATTTTACATAATCGCACAGGAGGGAAAAAAAAAAGCTGTGTAATGCACTCCCGCGTGTCAAGCGGAGCCGCGAGTGCAGTATGGCAGGTACAATTGAGATCTGCACGAGGGGAGGGCGGTGCGGATTGGTGCAGCAGATGTCGTTATCGCGAAGCTGTCAAATGTTGGAGTTCCATTGCTCCCAACCGCGCGCGCAGATACCCATTACCGCCGCATCGTTACCAAGACCCGCTACGGCAGCACAGCACAG
>JAKTQJ010000062.1:0-71874 GCA_030558835.1 Blastobotrys illinoisensis | reverse complement strand
AACCCCCCCGTGGCTGGGGGCCAGCCCCCAGACCCCCGTCTATATCACCTTGTATACAAGAGCTCCTGTTATTATACTGTAACATCTCCCAAAGTTTCCAACACATTGCCAGTATGCACTCAATCCAGTACCACCAGCATCGAACATCTTGGGGGGCTAGCCCCCCAAACCCCCCATGGCTGGGGGCCAGCCCCCAGACCCCCGTTCGCAATTGAGGCCATTGCTGGCGCAAAGATGGACGATGGGACTAAAGTAACACCTAGGTGTGAAGCACACACCGGGGGGAGAATGAAATTTGCTTTCTTATGCGGCGGCCAGATCAAAGAATGTTGACTTTTAATATCGTCAAGATGTTGGTGTAGATGCTCATTTTGAAGCGGAGGCAAGTGATCAATCGATGAACTACCCGGTATATGTGAATGGCTATAAGAGTTTCGAAAATTTTGTTGCACCAGCGCATGGGGCATGCAAATAATGATACTCTGAAGTTGGTGACAGAAGCTGGAAATTGGTGGGTTCCATTGTGTTGCATAGATAATGCAATTTAATTTTTAAAACGGGTCGAATTATGCTCTATATATTATGGGCAAAAGATGAGTTGAACATAAACTGTTGGAAAACTCTTCAAATCCAAGGGAGCACAATATCGCAATGAGTTTGCCGAAATATGGCTTGAATCTGCAAGAATAGTTCATTGCCTGTTTGGAAGATGGCAAACAGTTATAGTGCACCGTTGGAGCGTATCCACTCTCAATCACCAAACACCGCCATGTTCTTGTGATTGTGGATGCTTATTCAAGACATGCAAGCCGTTCTGTCGAAATAAAAGAATGAGAATGTGCTTAAACGGTACTTCAACTCTCATCAGGCATACTTAAATCAAAGCTGCCGAAAATAAAGTATGAATTGCTTATATTCAGGGCGGATAATGGTACACATCGCAGAAGAATGGATTGCGGAGAGGTCTAGAACGTTGAGAGATCGGGCCAAGTGCTTAATCTTTAACAGTGGCTTGCCAAATTGGTCCATTAAAAAGTTGAGAGTGGCTTGCCAAACCGGTTCTGGTCAGAAGCTATCAAGTATGCTGCTATAATCAGTAATCGGCTGCCACGACAAAAGAGAAAGAATGGGCCAATTGACCAAATCAAGATATTTGGACGTGGAGTACACTATTGGATGAATCCGGCGTATCGAAAGAAAGGCGAAGAGACTCCTAGTCGAGAAAGAGGATTCCAAGCCAGAAAATGAGCTAGGTGATATTGATGTTGATAATGATCGACGGTTCATTCATGTGTTTTACCCTGGAATCAATCAGAAAGTTACCCAGCAGCTCATGTTGTATAGGAAAGGCTTTAAGGGAGGAATTATCAGAAAGCCAAGCTTCCAGAAGGAAGAGCACCACTGGAATCTAGATGGGTGTTCAAACCCAAGCGAGCAATGGAATCTAGATGGGTTTTCAAAACCAAGCGAGCAAGGCTAGACTAGTTTGTCAAGGGTTCAAACAGCTCGAAGGAATATAAGGAGACGTTCGCACCTGTGATTCGACACGAATCTGAGAGCCTGCTGCTGGCGATATCCGCTCAGCACAACTGTGTTGCTCATCATATGGATGTGGACACGGCATTCCTTAATGGGACGATTGCAGAAGAGATTCTCTTGAATTTTCCAGAGGGATAAGCGGTATGGCACTGATCTACAGTGATTGGACTCTACGTGGATGACTTGCTAATCAGCTCGAATGACATTGATCAATTGTCAGCAACTGAGAGTGCACTTGTGAAATTTTTAAGACGAGTTAAGCAATTCCTAGGAATTTCTGCAAGATGGATATATTAGGATGAATCATCTTCAATTTATCAAGACTAAATGAGTATGGGAAAGCCGCCAATACTCCGATGATGCGTAAGCACGATCTTGACACTGCAGCTGAGCCGAACAAGAAAGCAGGAACTGACAACGATCCAGAGAGCCGTGTGAACGGCACAGAGTACAGAAGCCTGGTTGGAAAGCTGTTGTACTCAGGCAATGCCACTCGGTGTGACATTTGTCAGGCTGTGTCGAAACTGAACTTGATTGCCGTTACACTTTAATGGAGATTTTGAAACGCTGTTGGGGATTTTGCAACGCTGTTGGGAGAGTTTGCAACGCCGTAACCACATACTGTACTGGGCCATGCACTTTCGTTACAGTCAGTCTTGGTGATGCTACGACAGCCGAGCGTGTCATGGGGGGCCAAGCCCCCCAAACCCCCCGTGGCTGGGCCCAGACCCCCGTTCGTAGCGTATCTCATTAATCGTATCTATCTGTCTATGCTATTCATCACGTCGTTGGAAATGACGGCCCCCGCACGCTGTGCGCGCTGGACAATGCGGTGCGCTTCAGCGGCCATGCCCTCGCGGACATAGTGCCGAATCACGGGCGTGTAGTACATGTCCCGCACAGCGAGAAAGTTCGTCGACTCGAGCACCGCCAGCAGCGACAGCGCCCGCTCTATATTCACCGGCCGGCTCCCCGCCGGCGTACAAAACATGCTTATCAGCGTCTGCAACGAGCGCGAAGTCTGCAGCCTCGTGGGGTGGTACGGAATGGACGAGACCCCGGCGACAAACATGTCGTACGCCGCGCTGAGCGACCCCTGACCGCCAAACCGTTGGCACAGGTTGCGCACAAAGTGGTCGAGGATAATGACCGAGTGGCCCGCCTTGCCGTTGAGCCGGTGGCTCTGCGCAAACCCTTTGTATCGCTCAAACAGAAACCTGATCGCGTCCTCATTGTCGACAGAGTTGAGCACCGACTTGTATATAACGTTGAGCCCCCCTTCGAACCCCGGCCGAGTGTGCGATACCTGCGACGCATCAATCTCAGGCATATCCGGCCCGTCAACCATCGACACGTCTACGCTCCGCGCTGACAAAAGCCCTGTTATGCCAAGCTCCTCGAGATACGGCACCTGCGACGGGAAAAAGACCGAAAAGTACTTGACTACTACTACCGGATCGTAGCGCTCGGCAATCAGAGTCAGCAGCTCAGTGGCAACAACCTCATCAATCTTGTGCCCGTTGCTCAGCATGAGCTTCACTACCTCAATGCACTTGCCCTCAAGCGTGTTGCGCCGGAACCCGCGAAGCAGGGACACAAAGTCGCGCGTCGTCAGTGTGATACCGCTCTCCATCATATGCTTGTATATCTGCCCCGCCGTAGCCAGGCCGTCAACCTCAGTCGCCCGGTATAACAGCATGCCCCAGTCGGGCTCGTGGCTCCCCTTGAGCCATATGTTCTCTAACAGCCACGCAGCAGGGTCGGCCGCGTTAGCCGACGCCGCACCATCTTCTCGAGAGAGCCGCTCGAGCATGTACTTGTAAAAGTCCCTGACAAAGAGGCGGTCGCAGCCTGGATCGGCCGCCACGAGCCGGCTGTCGAGGTTCGCCAAAAGCTTCTTGCCCACGTCCGTGCTGTCAAAAACCGCCCGGAGAAACGACTTGACGGCCCAGTTCTGGAAATTCAGCCCCCGCGCGGCGAGAAGCTTGAACAATTCCAGGTACGACTCCCGCGGCACCCGCCTATGCAACTCATTCAACACCGGTGGCACAAGCACGAGCTTTCCCGGCGAATACTTGTCAATGCAATCGTAAATATCCCTGTACTTGTTGCTCACGCCCAATTCGTCTGTGTCCTTCTCAAGCGCGTACACCAGGCCGTTGAGCGCGTTGGTCAGCCCTTCCCGGTACACCTCTTTCTGCCGGTAGCTGAGCTTAGACACAATGCTTTCCCCACTAAGGTACCGTAGGAGCCGCTCTGCGTCCCCACTGAGCCCGGACCTCGCAAGATCATGCACCAACCGAGGGATGACTTCCACCACTAGCGGCAGGTCTGCCAGCTGCCGCCATATCTTGCGAAACAGCTCTTCATCCCGCAGATACACCTCCGCCAATCGATTCGCCAAGTGGTCTAATTCTTGACATGCAAGTACAGTAGCCGCAGAGCGCACTGAGCACTCGAGATCAACGCTCGTCTTCCTTCGCAGGCTCTCGGCAAGCGACCCCCATGCTTCCAATCCGCCACCGCCCACGGATTTGAGGGCCTGGCTGTTTTTGCGCAGCACATCTAACGAGTAGAGCACGCGGTGGTATTTTCTCAGCACCCGGTCGCCGCTTCGGTTGGCATATCTAGAGTGCCAGACCTGTGAGCCGGCGAAGAACCGGCTTTTGCGGCTCTCTTTGAGCCCAGGCGGGGTTTTGCCGCCACTGCCTATGGTGCTGGTGCTTAAGCTGCGGTATTGGGCCGTCTGGTCCACCATGAACCGAGATACACGGCCGCCACAGCACCATCTCATCGTAGTCTGGCAGCGTCTTACTTGATTCGCTGAAAAATTGTCCCAAGTCATCATGTCGTTTTGACCACTACAGCCGTGCGACCGACTTGACCCCGACATTTCACACGGAATTTCCAAGATATTTCAAAGAATGACCGACTATTCTAATGCTGCTGTTTCCTACTGACCAATTGTCTCTGGGCATGGTAATTAGAGTCTTCAGAGCTGCTATAAACACGTACCAATTGGATTTATGAAAAATGGTACAGATACGCTTAATTACCTACGGTATAGCGTACTACCGGTAGTTATAATGTGGTAGTCTCGTGCCGGCTATTTGGTCATGTACAAGCTCTGAGGTTCAACAGATAACAATTAGTCATTAGGCGGTCACAATGATTATATACAAGAGTTAGCAGCATGCGTGTAAGCTCTCCTGGTGGAGTCCGTCGGTAATATTATCAGAGCCAAAGAAGAAAAAGCCAAGCAAGCCTCCAATCAAAATGCAAAAGAAAATGTAGCCGTTGTAGTACATTACCAACAGCATCACAATGTATCCACCCCCGAGCTGAACCATGTAAAACAGCGCTCGGATTATTTGCTGCAAAAAGGTTGGCCTGAAGGTCGGCGAGCTCTTGTTCGAGAGATGCATTCGGTCCGAGATTCGCATCGAAATGCCAGGAACCACAGTCTTCTGAGCATCATTCTCCACCGAACTGGCCTCCGAAGACCGCGCAACGGTCTGCTGCTCCTTCCACCGCTGGACAATCATTCGGTCGTACTCCCTCTGAGCCCGTCTCACAAACTCGAGCGCCATGACAAGTAGAATCACTCCAATGCAGGTACCGGCAAACATGCCTCGAGAGGTAATGTGCCACGACTTGGCCAAAAAGCACGCATCAATCGTAAACCAGTTCCAATACATCTGCATCTTGCACGATGCATGGTCCATGTCCGAGCCCATATCCATGCCCGCCATGGCCGAAGTGGCCGTAGACGCAGCAGCCGAGGCGGTCATCGACGCCATCGAAGCCATCGTCGACGTACCCATGTTCATCATACCGTGTCGCTTTAGAAGATCCATTTCTATGATATTCTATCTTTTTCTAAAGGGTCCGCGGTGGAAAAAAGGTCGGATGCGATGAAAGATCTAATCAATCTAGGGCATGGCGGTCTTATATATTTCTCTGCAGCGACGCTTAATTTGCTCGTTATATGAGAAGATTAAAGTGCCGCGCGGTGCGGCTGTACTTACCCCTTTTGGTCTCAAATATTTCACTACCCTAACTCAAACCTTCGAGATCTTCAAAGACCGGCTGTTTATAGCAGCAAACCGACAACTTTCCCCCTGACTATTTATTATATTGTATCCATTGTAGTTACCAGAGCTGTTAGCATTTATTTCCAAGGAAGCGGTGAATGAAGATCTGATTGCATTGTTCCGTCGGCTTGGGTAAAACCGTTGGGGTGCCCCATCCTCGACAGTTTATTGTTGTCTTCTTTGCTCTGTGGATATTGCTCATATTCGCTCTGCTGGGGCAAGCTTACCTATATTGCTCGAAAGTTTCTCAACTCAATATCATTCCACCGTTGCATGAACTCGATTGTTCAAAACATGCTTGCATCTCAACGTGCTGCATGTCCATCGGACGAGTGTGTACGTGTAGAGTGTACATCTACCGGTACTGTATGGTACATGTAAATAAATACATACGCTGGATGCAGATATTTGCTATTGGCCACGGCCTACTTTGCATATTCCGTCTTCAAAAATGCCTACCGGTAGTTCATTGAATAAAAATGATTGCTACATGTACAGTACAGTACAGTACTACGAATGGTAATCGATAAAAATCGAAATAGAACCCGAGCAATGTTTGAATCCAGTATATTAAAATCCATCTACTACTGTGTACCTCGTACCTGCCATAGACGATCCTACCGTAATTATTATTTGACATTTCTGTTAAGATGTACTGTACAATACTTCGTTCGAGCAGGATATTCATGGCGCAAACTCACGGCCTGTTTTTCCTGCTCCTGAACTCAACGAAAACCCTGTAGTATGTCTCCACGAAGGACACTACCAGGATACCTAGCTTGGTATAACACCGTTGATCAATTATAGATCTGCTTGCCGAGGCAGCCTGTCAATGCATCCTTGGCGTCGGGCCGTGGCGGTCGTCAACGCCGACTATACCCTTGATAAGCTCGATCTCTTGCATAACATATCTAATGCCATTCACATGTACTTTGTGTATAAATACACTCAATTGTATCGTATGAACTTCAATTTATTCAACTATTTTCACTCCTTATCAAGATACTAGTTCATTATGAAGTTCTACTCCCTTTTCGCCCTTGCTTCACTTACTTTAGCCGCTCCGGCTATTAACCAAAAAGCATTGTCCTCTGCAAAGGTCTCGGGGGTGATCGACTGTAGCAATGGAGTTGAATGTACTATCCCATGCGGCGAATCGTTATCCGAATCGTGCAATTTTGCAGCCGTTGGATCTGGGAATAAACTTGTCTCTTATCCGGCGCAGCTCCATGGATATCATGTTAGCTGTGATCACGGGAAATGCAGCATTAGCTGTGACACCAGAGATCAAAATTGTAAGCTTGAGAAAGAGGAGAACTTCTCAGCTCACCCAACATTGTCCCGGCGTTCACTTGGCACTCTCGACAAACGCGACGTGTGCGGGGGTTCGGGAGGCGTTGGTGGTAATGGTGGAAATGCAGGCAATGGAGGAGGAGGACTCATTGGCGGCAATGGCGGTAATGGTGGAAATGGAGGTAATGCTGGCGGTTCTGGAGGCCAGGTCGTGAATGAAAAGCGCAACACCTGTGGTGGATCTGGTGGTGTAGGTGGAAACGGTGGTAGCGGTGGCGGTGGCGGCAGTGGCCTCGTTGGCGGAAACGGTGGCAGCGGCGGCAACGGCGGCAACGCAGGAGGCTCAGGAGGGCAATATGTTTCCAGCAGCGGTTCTACTGATGTCCCAGGATTGATTGCATTGCTCAACCAGCTTCTCCAGGGCCTTGTTTAGATATGCATATTTTCACATGCGTAGGACATCACCTACCATATCTTATACAGAATATTATGATGCTGCTACCATAGTTTATTCCCCGCTTAATTTACATGCTATTCGTTATCGTGACTCAATAGCTCAGACTAGTATAACAAATACGACGCAATACGGTGAAGCAATTACAGAACAAGCCTCATAAGAAACCATTCAGCTTCAAAAGAGTGAAATAGTACTACGTCGTCCAATCTCCCTGTGATGTTACATTCCACATGGATATGCAGCTGAACCCTAGAATATGCTGAAGCTATTCTTGTCGATACTATTCTCCAATTGCTACTATATGAAAACCCAGAAATGGAAAAAATCAAATTTCTTGGCAGGAGCGTAACCCATGCTAGTATCCTTTCCCCAGGTTCCATGTGTGCCAGACAGTAAATTATGCAGGATTGACAGGCGATCGATCGGCAAGGATGCTGCAGATCCATGCAACGGCCCTCATCGCCGTAGAAGTGACCACCCTTCCACAATGACAACCCCGGTCAAACCTCATGCAAGGGATCGGGTCCGAATTTAGATGCCATACGATGTAACACTTCGGAGTGTGAAACAATGCACGGACTGTCCGTTACTTCGCTTTAATTGCCGACGGGTTTTGACGGCCTGAATGAATATAAAAGGGCTCAGAACAGACAGTCTTGCTCTTTTTTCCCTATCACAATATTCCTTCATTAACACTACAACCCACAGACATTCATTATGAAACTTTCTCTCATTTCTGCAATTGCTTTGGCCTCGGTTGCTCTCGCAGCTCCGGCCCCAGCCACCGTATCCCTTGATTCCTCCAACATTGAGGGAACTATTAAGTGCAGCGACGGGCAGTGCCTCGTTGCCTGTGGCGATAAGCTTGATCAGCAATGCAGCTTTTCTGCCATTGACTCCGAAAATAAGCTAAACTCCAACCCGGAGAAGCTCAATGGCTACTTTGTCAAGTGCTCCAACGGTGATTGCACTATTAAGTGCTCTGACGGTCAGGAGGATTGCAAGCTTGACGGCGAAAAGCAATTCTCGGCCTACCAAACCGTCAACAAGCGATCCATCGAGTTGGAGAGCCGATCCTGTGGCGGATCAGGCGGCGTTGGTGGCAACGGCGGCAGCGGTGGCAGCGGTGGCGGTGGCCTCCTTGGTGGTGGTGCCGGTAACGGTGGTAATGGTGGTAACGCAGGCGGCTCAGGTGGCCAGGCGGTTAACCAGAAGCGAGATAACTGCGGTGGTTCCGGAGGAGTTGGTGGCAATGGTGGCAATGCTGGTAATGGTGGTGGTGGATTGATCGGTGGCTCTGGCGGATCTGGCGGTGACGGTGGTAACGCTGGTGGTTCTGGCGGCCAGATTGTCTCCGGCTCGGGTGACAAGAGCAATCCAGCTTCAGGTCTTCTCGGAGCCCTGGGCGCCATCCTTGGCAATCTTTAAGATAATTCCAAGCTATAAATTTGCATCTACTAATCATGTACAACTACCTAAGAAATTTATTCTCAATTAGTCCGAGCTCAAATCAATTTGACCTATCAATCAGCTACTATCACAGTGCTATAGGTAGCAGCTACAGTCTCCGCTACAGTCTCCTTGAGATAGGTTCCAGATCTGAGCTAGTATTTCTTACGCCTCCTTGACATCACTTCTAAGTGCGGCTTCGGAATCTCCGATGAACTGAACCGCTGTGTAATTGTTCAGTGAGGTTGCGAATATGGCGTCGATCAATATACCGTAGACATGGATGTAGCTGCTGGAGTGCATGATAGGGGCAGTCTGGTTGCGGGTGCTCGTTTCTCTTCATTATCGTGGAACCTTGCAAGTCTAATATCACGTCTCGATTTGGCGCATTCCCCTACATATTGTACCACTAAACTGGTGAACGAATGTATGCCACACTCCTAGGTAAATATTACATAAAAATGAATATAAAAACAGCCAGGTTATCTTAAATCTAAGAATTCCGAAAATCGTCCTACATACAAAATGAAGCTTTCACTAGTATTTGCAATTGCTCTCGCCTCCATTTCCTTTGCCTCGCCAATTCCAGAAATTTCTAGCGAATTGAATGCTCGAAGCTGCGGTGGCTCTGGCGGAGTAGGTGGCTCTGGAGGAAATGCCGGTTCCGGAGGCGACTCGTTGCTGCTCGGAGGAGGCGGTGGCAGTGGTGGTAATGGTGGTAACGCCGGAGGTTCTGGTGGTCAAGAGGTCAACCAGAAGCGAGATAACAACTGTGGCGGTTCCGGTGGAGTTGGTGGTTCCGGCGGTAATGCTGGCAACGGCGGTGGAGGAATCATTGCTGGTTCTGGTGGATCTGGTGGCAATGGTGGTAATGCCGGTGGATCTGGTGGTCAGGTTATCAACGAGAAGAGAGACAACAACTGCGGCGGTTCTGGCGGCGTAGGTGGCTCTGGAGGAAATGCCGGTTCCGGAGGCGACTCGTTGCTGCTCGGAGGAGGCGGTGGCAGTGGTGGTAATGGTGGTAACGCCGGAGGTTCTGGTGGTCAAGAGGTCAACCAGAAGCGAGATAACAACTGTGGCGGTTCCGGTGGAGTTGGTGGTTCCGGCGGTAATGCTGGCAACGGCGGTGGAGGAATCATTGCTGGTTCTGGTGGATCTGGTGGCAATGGTGGTAATGCCGGTGGATCTGGTGGTCAGGTTATCAACGAGAAGAGAGACAACAACTGCGGCGGTTCTGGCGGCGTAGGTGGCTCTGGAGGAAATGCCGGTTCCGGAGGCGACTCGTTGCTGCTCGGAGGAGGCGGTGGCAGTGGTGGTAATGGTGGTAACGCCGGAGGTTCTGGTGGTCAAGAGGTCAACCAGAAGCGAGATAACAACTGTGGCGGTTCCGGTGGAGTTGGTGGTTCCGGTGGTAACGCTGGCAACGGCGGTGGAGGAATCATTGCTGGTTCTGGTGGATCTGGTGGCAATGGTGGTAACGCTGGCGGATCCGGCGGCCAAGTTATCAACTAAACACTAACGAGATGTACTATCTAACTTCAATCGATTAATCTGCCTATTAGTATTACATTGCTATGCAAATCCTGGACTTACTTGAACGGTACTACAGTACTTCGGTCTGCGTGTACCTCTTGGATGGTTTCACCATGCGATGCAATGCACTCCTGCTGTTATATATAATTGCTAGCATAAGATTTCTCCATACCGAGGTATTCCTCCGTAATCCCATTGCCTGTACTACTGCCGTTGGAAGATTATTATGATTACGTTGGTCATAGCTACAATTGGAACCAGATAGAAAGTTGCACAAGCCATTCGGCGATTCCCGAGGCTGCAGCTGTATACAAGTGTATTACTACTGTATAATGGCATAACAGGGTGCTGCCCCGTACCCTGTATCACCCATGTTAGATGATCATTGAGGTGTGGCCCTTTCTTGATGGTTAAAAATAAAATACGACGGCAGCTGTTATGTTCCGACCCGATGAAGAGTGTATACACCTCTTAGACGGCAGTACACAAGTGGGTGCACCATAAACTCCTGTACCAGTTAAACATACATATGAAATACAGCCATGTTGCCAGGATCCCGATATGGCACCAACGTGCATGACGCCTGCAGGTATACCATCAATCGGGAATCCCCCAGATCCCGGACCACTAAAGTCAGATCCGGAGTAAAATCTCTGCGGAAAATAATCAGATATATAAACTACCAGAAAGAGATACAATAACTATAACGTGCCACAACCGAATCGCGCAAAAAATGAAGCTCAATTGGTCTATTCTCCTCGCATTGACAGCGCTTTTGGCGCAAGCATCTCCGCAGCCAGACGGCATCAACAACAGTGGGGTAACTCTCGAACAACTGGAGGAAATTCTCAAAGCGCTAGCAGATGGAACTGCTACGCCATCCCAAATTGCTCAAATGTATGGGTCTAAGGGTGAAGACGGTAAACCCGGAGCGGATGGGATTTCGGGGCAGTAATTAACCGATCTTTCGATCAGATGGTTCACGATATTCCAGCCCGAGGGCTTCAAAAATCTTTTTTTCATCTGCGCCTTCAATAAGTTGCTCCTGAGTTGGCGACCCACTACCACCTGGTTCCTTGAATAGCCCCTTCTGATTTAGAACCATACCCTTTCGACTCGCCAATAAACGTATGCTTCTGTTGAATAGATCATTTCCTGTGTAGTAAATGAGCGAAGCCCCGCGTTCTTCCCATGGAACACATAGAACGTCAATTCTCCTCCAGGTTGGATCACCTTCGATTACAGAAGCACCAAACCACCTCGTTGCGTCCGAATGGGCAGATAGCTGGGCCTTGACAAAGCCCTTTTCACTCAATTTTTCAATGACTGAGCTGGAAATTCGTTTAATCTCCTCCATCCCTGCTTCTGGCTTGGTGAGAATGATATCAATATCATTGCACTCCTTCTCTACCCGCCGATAAGACCCCATTAGGAAAGTCTGAGCATTGTTATCCACCTTCTCCAGCTCTTCGACATATATATCGTAGTGTTTCTTGACGATTTCTCGTGACATGGGCTTCAAGAAATCATCGTAGTGCTCAAGGCCAATCTTTTGTGCATCATTTAGATCAGCGTTTTTGGCGATATCGTCTAGCGTTCGATGACCCTTCTGGTACCACTCACGGGCGATGGCAGGGCCGACGCCAAAGATATTCTTAAAAGTTGCCATTATTTTCCCTCGTTCATCCTTCCTTGCCTCATCCAGCTCCTGCAAGGTCCCCGTCTCATTAATTTCCTCAATCTTAGCGGCGAGCTTCTCTCCAATCCCTGTGAGTTTGGCTGCTTCTTCCTTTGTTTTGACCGGATAATCAATATACTTAAGAGTAGCAATTGCCTTGCGGTAGGACATCATGCGCCATTCGTCGTCAATGTCTTCATAATGCTGCATGAGCTCGGAGAATATTTTGATAATGTGTTCATTGGGGCTATCAGACAATGGCAGGGAATGCAAATAGCCGTGCCATGTCCCCTTGAGGAATCGTTTCGTCTTTTGACTATCCCCGCTTGGGCTCTTGGGAGCGTCGTCAGGAGGCACCTGAGGTTCTTCGGCCTTGGTTTTTTCTGCCGCATTTTTGTCGTCGTCTTCTTTCTTGGGTTCATTATCGAGCGGCTTGTCGTTGGCGTTGGAATCGGTATCCTGCTTAGACACGTTGATATTCGCAGCCAGGCTTGAAGCATCGATGGGCAACACGTATTTGTCAGTTTTCAGGAGACGAGCCTTATCAATACTATCGGACGCCCATGAATCATGAACGAATAAGACGTTATCCCCAATGGACCCTACATTATGATCTTTAAAGTGCTGTTTGACGTCTTCCGCGTTCCAATCCGCTGCCACCAGTATGTGAGTGGCTTTGGAGGGATCAGTAACGACCTTGGCACCATGGCTTCTGAACACCTTACTTTTCCGCCGTACAACGTTGGAGTGTGGCTTTTCGGGCACAAAGCTAAACACGAGCCCGCCAAATAGCGTTTCGTGCTTCTTAGAAGGCCAATTATTGCTTGTTCCCCCCGAACGCGTTCTCTTTGCAACTGTCGACATGTTCGGCTAGCTGTTGATCTTGATGAATATTAAGTCTATAGATATAAATAGGGAGCGATTGCGCATAGCAAGCAAATGGTGTCTCTGCCTATCTGCGAAAAGCGCATAATGCTCGAGACAGGGCACAGGAGTGCCTATAGTTTGGCACTAGTGGTGCGGCCGGTCCATTGTTCCGAGCAAGGAAGTCCATTCCGACACAAACTCGAGCCGGAGCCCCAGTCGGGACATGGAGTTGAAGTGGCTCTTTTTGTGAACAACGACTCCGACATCCGCAGCCATCATGGCCAGCAGGTCCGTTCCGCTGTCGCCGAAATAATAAAGTCGCTTGCCCGGGTATTTTTCGCGCAGCGCACGAATGACTTGCTCCTTGTGGTCCGCCGTGCGGAGGGGTGGTATTTCAGACGAAAAGTACCCAGTCGCAATGCCCTCTTTCATCTCGAGGTCATTGGCGTACACAGGGACATCACCAAATCCGTTGAGCCGCAGCACCTGTCGGATAAGTGTTGCGCTCCAATTGACGCTGACAATGACGATGGGGACACCCTTACGCTTGAGCCTCCGCAGCACGTCCCAAAACCCCGGTCTCACTTGCACCCTGGTGGCCTGCTCTAGAATGGCGGTCTCCGGGACCCCTTTGAACAGGTCCGAGCGTTCTGCGCGGAGAGCGGAGTTTTTCTCTATGGGCTCGAGGCCACATAGGTATGCAATTTCATCTTGTAGTGTCTGGCGCGGCCTGTTATGCGAGTAAGCGAGGTACTCCTTGTAGTACTCGTCCACGTAGTAGTTCCAGGGCGGGTAGAATTCCGGCTTTGCGGCATAGACGGCTTCTCCGAGGAGACCGAGCGTGTCCTTAGCGGTGGCCGTTTCGTCCCAGTCGGTCGCAAAGACTTGGATGTCGTCGAGTTCTAGGGCCATTTCAATGTGTCATCGGAGGTCGGAAAATATGTCGGAGACACAAAGAGAAGAGGGGGCTGATTTCATTTTTTTTCACGTTCACCGGGCATCTGTTCTCCTAAGAGTTGCTGGACAGGTGGGACCCCTCTCTTTAAGGCCGGGCGCGGGTCCTGTAGTATCTAAACATGCAATGCCATGCCATGCTACATGTTCCAATTACAGTACTGCATCGTTACAGATCTGAGTGGCCCGCTGTCGATCCCGCAGTCCCTAAAGACTGCTCGTTAGATTGCTCCTCTGCCTGGGCCGCCGTGGTGGCAGCTCCGGCCGAAGATGTCGGCTGGGTCAACTCGGCTGACTCCGACTTGGCGGACTCTGTAGACTCTGCAAACGAGACTGGGTCGGCTAATGATGCAGATTGTGCCGTTGATTCTGCAGGTGCGGCTATCGAGACCTCCGACTCCGCTGAGCCGGTCGGATCGTCATGCGCAGGATCAATAATAGTTCCGTCCTCCGGAGGTTCGATACTAGAAAGATCGCTCGATTTTGTCATAAAGTCGGGCAGGTCAGAGGCGGGGAGGGCTTCTACGCCAACCCTGCGGCACAGGATTTCATTCGCCTCCGTGTCCTGCTGGGGCACGAAAGACGGCTCTTGGCACAGCTTGGGGGTGTATATGGCCATTTGGTAGAAGCATGTCTTGGCCTCCCTGATCCATGCGATCTGGTCGTGGTCAATCCCTGGGCGGCACAGATACAGAACCTCAGCCGCTCGATCCCTGCCGGTGAGATCGCATAGCTCGCCTCCGGCCACCCGCTGGACAAGGTAGTTCACCTCGCCGTTATTCTGCACCGAAAACTGCCCGCTCTCCGTGAATGGCTCTGCCTCGAACCGCGCCAGGACAAACGAGAGCTGCACCTCGTTGCTGCTGGTCATGTGGAACTGCCGGATGTGGGAATCGAAGCACAGCTCGTAGGTCCAAAAGCCGCCGGCGTAGTAAATGCAGCCGTCCGAGCCGGCCAGGAGCTCAATTGCCTTGGACTTGGCCTCTACGAGGTCTGTAGACGCGACCGTGAGCTCATTGGACGAGTTGTCTGCTTTGGGAATGCTACAGAGGTACCGCGTCCGGTCGCGCGTGGTCATGAATTGGTATCGGTTCTCTTCGTCCTCGGCCGGGAGTTGCGCGGCGGCTTCGTCAGAGATGCTTTCCTCTGAGAAGCGGATTGAGTAGGCCGGCTTTGCGTATAAATCCCGGTTAATGTGGAACGACCCACCCAAAGCAGCACCCACCCACGCAGCAAGATAGACCCACCGCATGTTCACTTATTACCCGCGATGTATTAACTAGACGAGCTTTTTTTGTATGGCTTATACTGGTGTGGTAGTATACAACAGGTATTTACAAGTTTATTTTCCACCACTCAGAGCAGCTGAACCCGATCTATACGAGCCGGTTCTTGATCTAAAGAATAACCGATTCAATGCGGAGTGGCCTTCTACCAAACGATCCAGGGGGAGATGGTCTAAACAGTGAGGTGTCGCAACGGCAGGTAGGCGGCCAAAGGTTGTTGAGGTCTGTGTGGGCAGACGGCGTTGGGAGGAAGCGCCTGCGCACGCGAAGAGATCACGAAAAATCCAATCGGCGGACACAATTTTTCACCGCAGATCAAATCGCTACAAGGAAGAAATGGCCGGCGCAAGGCAATTTGTGAGGCAGTTTTCGCGGTCTCTGCCGCGATGTAACGCGGAGTCGCTCAAGATCCGTAACCCGGTCATGAAAAAGGCTGTTCTCGAGGGGGAATGGGTCGAGGGCCCCCCAAGCCTGCGCACCCGACGAGCAAGACTGGCGTACCACTCGCCAATCGGCCTCAAGGAGGCATTCCCACTGGCCCACGAGGTCGTCAAGAAGGACTCGGAACGGCACTACACCGAGGCCGCCAAGCTCGCGGCAGAGCTCGAGAAGACGGACAACTTCCAGAAGAAACAGCATATCAAGAGTGAGCTCAACAAGCACCTTGTGCGAGCAGAATTGCATAACCCAGAGGTTCTATACAACTTCCAGATCAGGAAACCCGACTTTGCGGAGCCAATTTACCGGTACCTGGCGAGCCGGGACTGGAAGTCGTACGAGATGCTGCTGCTGCTCCAGCGGCTCGAGACCCTGCACGTTATTCCAGACACCATGCCGACCATCAAGCCGCGGGCCCAGGTGAAGCTCCAGTTCCCGGGCGTGGTCAAGAAGTACGTTGATGCGGGCAAGGTGCTGCGAAACGACGTGTGCGAAAAGGCCCCGATCCTGGAGGTGCAGGAGTTTGAAGAGATTACCCCGGGGAGTCTCTACACAGTCGTCATTGTCGATCCAGACACGCCCGATATCCCGGCGGACTCGTTTAAGACGACCTTGCACTGGGCCGTTGCTAACGTTCCGCTTTCTAACACTGACCACACGTTCGACCCGGCCAAGGGAACAGAGCTGGCCTCGTATCTGCCGCCACATCCAGAGAAGAACTCGCCTACGCACCGGTACTGTGTGTGGGTGTTCCGGCAGGCAAAGCACGGCGACTCTGTCAAGCCGATAACGGTTCCGGCGGAGGACGTTTCGCGGGACAACTTCAACATTCGGCGATTCGCGCGGGCCCATGGCCTTGAGGCCGTTGGCGCTCATGTCTGGCGAGTCGACTATGACCGGTCTACTGACGCGGTCCGAGCCAAGTACAACCTTGGTCCCGGCAAGGTCTACACGCGAACCCGCCGAGTGGAGGTTCGACAGGATCTTAAATACGTGTAAATATCTCCTACCTTCTAGCGCTCCACCTGTATATATATAATCTAGACATTGTCTTCACTATCAATTAACCGCCTAAACTACGAGATCTTCAAACATTTTACTATGTAGTTGTCAACTATAACGGTAGCCGTCAACTATAATGCCATCAACTGTGGGATAAAAACTTAAGAGAACACGATGCGAATACAATATTTAAACAAGAGCAGGTCTATTTATCCTTTACTTGGCAACGCTGTCGATGAGCTTCTCCAAGTCAAAGTTAGGGTCGTTAACGTCAGTGATCAAATCACCAGAGTTGCTGGCGGCGTTCTTCTTGGCATATGCGGCCTTGGCGTCGGCAATGAGCTTCTCCTTTCGAGCCCACTCGGCGTTGAATCGCTTAGTCTCGGCCTGGGCAGCGAGGGTTCGGTTGTGCCAGAAGCCGTAGACGACACCGGCACCGAGGAAGGACCATTTCAAGACCTGGGACACGTTCAGTTAGCATTTTCATCTATAGGCGTGTTTGCACGTACTCGGAGGGTTGGAGATGCAGCAGCAGCAGACATGGCTTCTATATCGTGTATACTCGAAAAGTGATGATGTTTGAATATTTTTCAGATGGTTTGGGAGCCGCGCTGATTGGGCGATCCGGTCATATTGGACCGAAATAAAACATGGTTAACTCAGTCGATTAAATTCATCTCCAACGAGATATCCAGGCTACTCGTCCGTTAATTAGGGCCGAATTGAATATTCTTACTTAGTATTAGTGATTATTACTGTGGGCCAGCATCCATGGTATGCGGCGTCCAAAATAGTATCGCAGCCCATGGCAGCCAATTAACTAATGAGCCAAGAGCTCAGATATCATTGGCTCGGTATCCAATTGTACCTGTAACCTATAATTGCCCTCCCGCACTGGAGATATTCTCCTCGTACCACGAAGATGTCTGCTTTCCAAGCTTGTATCACTATTGCTCCAGGCAGACCGCTCATTCTAGCAGGCAAATGTTAATCGGCGGTGAAATATGACAGTCTAATAGAGCCAAAAATAATCATCACGACACACAGTAACAACTCGACAAGACGTTTTCGGGGTCAAAGAGCCAACAAGCAGGTCGCATCATGCCATTCTGGGTCTTTTTCATCTTTTCCATCTTCTCTAGCCTGGTCTGTGGATCCAGCCTGACTGTCCCGGTCCTGCTCCAGCCAGCAGGCTCTGCCGAGATCGTTACCCACGGCTCAATCACTTACGACACGACTTCTGGCGACGCCAGCTTTTCGCCAGAGTCCAACGGCAAGTACCAGGGAAAGGCATGCTTTGGTATTGGCTTTGAAAGCTCCGAGTTTGAGTGCCTTTCGTACGGGGACGTCCAGCCAGAGGCCCGAGAGGAGTACACTTTGCATTTGAACGCAGACGGGAAAGTCATTAAACTGGACTACTCGCGTAATTTGTCGGCTCAGGGCCATGTGGTTAAGCTATTCAAGGCCGAGTCTGGCCCAATGCCTCAGATGAAGCAGCCAATCAAGCTGGTGAACAACGAGGTCCCCAAAGAAGAGGCGCCAAAGACCTTCCTGCAAAAGTACTGGATGTACATTGTCCCTGTAGTCCTCATGATGATGGTTTCTGGTGGCGGCGAGGGCCGGTGATGAGTATAATTTGTTTACATGACCCTATTAAGATATTTGTGTATTAACTTTGTCCAACTATTAGCATAAACGACATACGTAAACTGTACACTGCATCCGCTAGTCATCTTTGCTGATTCGAGAGCTTATTAAATGCTCTCAAAAGCTCTCAAGTTCACTACCAGGCGGCGCAAAGAACGGGCTCGTCCCGATAGTTCAGATGTCAAGGAGCTGCTCCAATCGCCTTTGACTGAAGTCGAGCCTAATCCCATCCCTGCTGATGAGCCCATTTTCAATTCGGAGCCGGTCCCTCCAAAGCTGCCACCGCGACACGTGGAGAATCAGCCTCCATATTACGACGAATCAAAGTACGATGACCTGATTGCTTCCGGCCCACTCCACGCCCGCAAGCGGCACGCAAGACACTACCATCGCCATAGAGGGCCATCCGCTGGCTCATGGGTAGGCATGACCAGCGCGGGACGAACCGACCACCAAAACATTGCCGACATGCTGAATCAAGTCCAGGCAGTCAAGGTCCTCTTTGCAGAGAATCCGTCTGGGGCACTACTGGCTACACGCTTTCTACTCTGTCTTGGGATGCTCGTAGTATATCCAATGGCCGGAATACATCTTTTCATCATGCTCTTTGGCCTTGAGATTCTCTTCTCAGCACGGATCCAGTCTGCCCCTCGCCCGCGAAAGACGTGGATCCCCAGCGGCGAATACCAGAGAAAGACTTGGGTCTCCAGCGGTGAATACTTACGATCATAATAAAAAAATAAATCATTAACACTTTATACAAGACGCTTAAAAGTCAAGAGATCGCTGGTGGCCCGGCTTGCTCTCAATGGCCTGAACAAGACTGTGCACAAACTCCTGTCGGCTGTCCGCTGCAATCTGGGCCGCCTCAATGTTGAAGAGAACCTCCTTGATACCCATGCCAAGCACCTGGGTGCCCGTCTTGGCCTCGATTTCCTGCAAAGCAAGGTCGCGGTCCTCTGGGGTGAGGAAGTTGACCTCTTCAAAGACGTGGCGCAGGTCGCTGAGCGAGGCAATGTTCGGGCAATAGATTTCCTTGTTGAACGCCTCGAGCATGCCCATGGACTCCAAAACGCTACGCTGGCTCGTGGTGCACAGAACAAGCAGCTTTCGGTCCTTGGGTGGCCGCTGTCGCAGGAACACCTTGAGCGTCTGCATGATGGAATTGGAGAACCGCGGGCCAATGGAGACCCAGTCTAGGATATCCTCCAGACCATCGATGACCATCACGTTGAGGGTCGATTTGTACGAGTCCTGGAACATGTTGCTCATGTACTGGATTCGCTGGGCCTCCGACATGGCCGTCATGGCATTCGCCGAGATCATTCGAATGAAGGGGAACCCAGAAGAGAGGGCGATGGAGCTCGCCAGCGCCGTTTTGCCCGAGCTCGCTGGGCCGTGGAGCAGCACAGAAATGATCGGGAACGAGCTGCTTTCCTTGATCTGGGTGATGAGCTTATCGCCCTGGCTGATAATGTCATCGACATGGGAGGCGTACTTGATGATGCCGCCCTGAATGTAGACGGAGAGCTCCTCCTCGCTGGCGCCAAACGCCGGCTTGACCTCGTCGAGGGCATTCATAAAGTCCATTCGGCTCACCATAACCTCCTTATTGTCAAAGGTAATGCCCTTTTTGGGGTCGAGCTTGACATTGCGGTTCAGCGCGAAACTGGCCGCCGACTGGGCAAGGCCCTCAATCTCGGCACCAGAGAAGTTTCGCGTCATGGCGGCGAGCTCGTTGATGTCCACGTCGTCGGCAAGCTTCTTTTCGTTGCGCATCTTGGCCGTGTGGATCTTGAAGATCTGGCGCCGGCCCTTCTCGTCGGGCAGCGAAATCTCGAGCTGGACGCTGAATCGGCCAGGCCGCAGCAGAGCAGAGTCGATGAGGTCCCTTCGGTTGGTCATGCCAATGACGAGAATGTTGTTGAGCTGCTCGACACCGTCCATCTTAGCCAGCAGCTGGTTGACAACGTTGTCTCCGACGCCGGTGCCGTCGCCTCGAGAGCCCCGCTGCTTGAACACTGCGTCGAGCTCGTCGAAAATGATGATATGCAAATTACTCTCGTCCCCCTTCTCCTTGTACTCCGCCTCGGCGTCCTTGAACAGCTTTCGAATGTTCTCCTCACTGCCGCCAACATACTTGCTCAGCATCTCCGGGCCGTTGACGATCTTGGGCTCGACGGCGTTGAGCATCTTGCCAATCTGCCGCGCAATAAGCGTCTTACCGGTACCGGGCGGGCCAAACAGCAGCAGACCCTTGACGTGCCGGATGCCGAGCTTCTCAATGTCGCCCGGCGGGTAGATCCGCGATGCAAACGCCCTCCGGAAGATGATGTTGAACTCGTCGTCGAGGCCGCCAATGCCCATGTCCTCGAACTTGAAGTTGGGCGTGAGGATCGCATTGGTGCGCGGGCGGTTCGCAGCGGCCTTGAGGTTCAGCAGCGACCCAGGCGCCTTGAAGAAGTTGATCTCCGTCGTATCCGAGAGAATGCCGCGCTTGTTGTCCTGCACGTGGTCCGTGTCGAGGTTCTTGAGGTCGACGACCTGCGTGCGGAGGATCGAAACGCGGAAGTTGATGGCATTGAGCTCGAGCGCGAGCTTCTGGCCGGGCTGGAACACCTGCGACCGGAACAGCTGGCGGAACCGGTTCACGAAGACCTCGTGCTCAAACGGCGTCGGCACGGCCTTGCCCTTGTTGAAGAAGTCAATCTCAACGTCGACAGACCCGAGATGGACCGCCTGCGTGCCGTGGGAGAAGATGTCATACGGCGCAACCGCCACGTCCTGCTGGAGCGACCATCGCGCCCACTCTCGCTGCGGCCCTGAGGCCCCGATCATGTTCGGCGGCAAATTGTCCACCGCCTGCACGGTGAACACGTACTTGCCGTCGGCAATGACGGTCTGCCCGTTCTGGAACGTTCCCCGGGGGACTGCCAGCAGGTTGCTGATGGCCAGGTACTTGTCGGGGCAGTTGATCACCTTGAACATGCCCTGGCCGGGGCTCGGGCTGTGGTATTGGGGTGGAGGCATTGGCGGCGCCCCTGCGGCGTTGCCACTGGGCACTCTCGAGTACTGGTTATTCCCGGGTCCCTGCGGGGTACCCGAACGACTTCGCCCGAAGAAATCCATCTCTCTTTATATATCTTTCAATCGTTATCGTCTACTGGTAAGGAGTGTGTCGTGTCCCATTTCTCCGCTGTATATCTCGGCATGTTGTATTATGTCGGCACCCGGCTGTAACAATCGCCCCAACGGCGTAACAAACCGCACCCACAGCCCTCTCCGGGTACCCCTCAGACTTCATTACCACCATCCACCAGCAGCTATTGGTGCTCCGATTGTGTCGGTTCAATTAATTCTTACACCTCCTTTCGATACCGTTTCCTATTCTAGTACCCTTGTTACCCAACTCCCGCTACTAGCCTTTGTTGCGGCGTAACAGATACGGTTACCCTTCCTCAAATGGCCCGTGCCTGCCTCATGCCCTCTTGTAATTGGCCCTTTCAATCGTTTATTTCCATGTGTATAGTGTACATATTAGTTTAAAGTAGACATTGCTCGTATCATAGAGCCTGTCAAAACGATCTGTTGCATTTCAGCTCGGGACCAACGACAACATTTGTACTCCGACTGAATAAGGTTCCTGGTATTATTGGCACTGAACCATGATACAGTACAGTACAACCTCCAACTAGTAGTCCCATAAGAAATACCAGTAAAATACCTATTACGGTAAAATGAAAATAAAATGCCTATTAGAATAACAATATAAATCAAATCAATCTCGTGTCAACGAGGTCCATCGAGTACAGTATTTGCGTCGTGGGGTTTGGTTACACCTCCCGTGGGCCAACGAAAAACGGCGAAAAAACTTGGCACCCTTCAGCCGATGGGGTTGACGGCAAAGTTAGGGACGTGCTGTGGTCAATTTACAGCAAATTATGTATCAACCTTGCTTCACTCGTCATTCACCTGAAACTCTCCAATGGACACTCCCGTAGTGGTGATACGCTTTGCAGCAATCAGGGACAGAGTTAGCTTGTCCAACTCTTCGTCGCAACTCAGCAAGATCCGAGATTTCCGCGAAATCGAGCCAATGCACAGCGACAGGTTCCCTCGCGCAAGGTGCAATTCGGCTTCGCCTGGCAATTCATAACTGGTAATTTTAATCTCAAAGTTGCTCTCGGTAAACCGAATGAGATGAGCAACATGGTCAAGCATCTTCCTGTCCTTCAACCTAGCAATCGTCACCGATGATAGCGCCCGATCCGCTCTCTCGATCGTTTCGCGCCCCATAGCCGATAGGCGGGAAATTTCGACATGGAGTCTAAGCTTGGCCCACCAGTCGACACGAACAAAAGCCTTTAAAATTTGGAGGGCTGCCCCACAGTCGTGGAAATCACCCTGGCGCAGTATCAATGACATGGAGGCATAGGCACGCATAGGAAGGTCTTCGGCTATGTCAAAAGGCAGACGGTCGGATGTATTGGCAACGTCGAGCTCAAAATGGGTTAGAGGGACAAACATTGCCGTTCTCATAAATAAGTGGCACGAATCAGATAGATCCACATCGGCTGGTAGAGCGGAAGTAAACCTCCAGACAATATTGCGGATACAGTCATGGACGAGCAGAATCCTGAACCATTTAACAAAACGTTCGTTGCAATGTTCGGCCTGGGCCCTGTCTTCAGCAGACCGTAGGGGAACTCGATACACATAGGCGGGGTTACTCGCGCAGATATACCTCAGCTCAGTTTTAGTGAACTCAATCACCAGGCTATGCCATATTTCCTTCGCAGTTTCAACTACAGATTCTCGTAGCCTGTCTCCAGGCGGGAGATTGTCTAAGAGGGTGATGATTTCGTCCATTGGGTTAAAAGTGAGGGTCGAAGGAAAAAGGGGGGAGGTAGCCTACGATTTATATAGAATAAAAACTGGGCTGGCCAGCAGTATTTAATATTTGAGGATTGCTACCTCCAAAGAGAAATAGAAAGAACCTTGAATTTCATACAACCGTAACACGCTTCTATGCATAATTTACGTGGGTTATGTGAGAAACGAACCACACAGAAGAGGGAAGAGCGACATAATTCCTTATACGCTACTTAACACAAACGACTATTGTTATCGCCAGCTAATGTGGATAACAATGGAAAAGGGTTAGCGAGTAGGAAAGTTGTTGTTGCTGTTGCTTCGTCTGGTGCGATTGCTGTCACATCAGCTTGAACCGGAGTAGTCCTGAATATCGGGACGCCAGTGCCTTCCGGTAGTTCGACCTGTCGCTAGAATAAATGACCGTGCTTTAAAAGCTACGGGTGTGTTGCAGACGCTCTACATCGAGTTCACTACACGGCTAGTGAGGGTTTTCGGCGTCGACGGCACTCATGAGTACACCGTTACATTCGGCAGTGCTTCAGTGGCAAGGATTCTCCAAGATATTGTAACCGTCTCAAAGAGTTTATACTTTTTGGATTGGTTGAACGAATACTCGGCCCTACGTGAGGTACCACCCGATTATATTCAAGCATCAGCGAGTTTGATAAGTAAGATCATTCGAACTTCTAAACTTCGAGCTATATATCCGTCATGATCTGGGTTTTGATGTCCTAAAACGGGTTGATTATTGACATTACCCCGTGCAGTTTCTCTTAAAGCTTCGCCTGGAGCATGTTACGATGCAGTTTCTTCATCCGAATTCTACGGCTCCTCCGAAGGGATATACCGGTAATAATTCGAGATTCTCTTGTATTACGCATCCGCTTCTCCAGCTGCGCAAATTTTTATCGACGAAGATATTGCTATAATTATGAGGCGATTGCCATATTAGGTGTCGTCCAGCTGTAGCCACTTGATCTTATACATACACAAAACTATGGAGAATGCAGTTGGTATTACCGGTACAACACCATTTCATCAGCAGCCTGAGCACATCTGCGCTTGTTCTTCTTGGTGAATTCAGCAGCAGCCTTCTCCTCTCTCCTCCTCAATCCCAGTAACGAACCTCGCCAGGGTCCCGCGGTCCCTCACTCCTCTTAGTTCCTTGGGGAGGGGGGGGGGGGCCACCGGGGCCCCGCGCAAAACGGTTGACAGCCTAATAAAGGCATCAAATAAAATATTGGAATAAAAATATAAATCAAACCAATCTCGTGTCAACGAGGTCCATCGTGTACACCAATTGCGTTATGGGGATTGGTTACTGTACCTCCCGCGGGTCAACGAAAAAAACGGTAAAAACCTTGGCACCCTTCAGCTGAAGGGGTTGACGGCAAAGTTAGGGACGTGCTGTGGTCAATTTACAGCAAATTATGTATCAACCTTGCTTGACTCGTCATTCACCTGAAGCTCTCCGATGGATACTCCCGTAGTGGTGATACGCTTGGCAGCAATCAGGGACAGAGTTAGCTTGTCCAACTCTTCGTCGCAACTCAGCAGGATCCGAGATTTCCGCGAAATCGAGCCAATGCACAGCGACAAGTTCCCTCTCGCAAGGTGCAATTCGCTTTCGCCTGGCAATTCATAACTCGTAATTTTAATCTCAAAATAGCTCTCGGTAAACCGAATGAGATGAGCAACATGGTCAAGCATCTTCTTGTCCTTCAACCGAGCAATCGTCACCGATGATAGCGCCCGATCCGCTCTCTCGATCGTTTCGCGCCCCATAGCCGATAGGCGGGAAATTTCGACATGGAGTCTAAGCTTGGCCCACCAGTCGACACGAACAAAAGCCTTTAAAATTTGGAGGGCTGCCCCACAGTCGTGGAAATCACCCTGGCGCAGTATCAATGACATGGAGGCATAGGCACGCATAGGAAGGTCTTCGGCTATGTCAAAAGGCAGACGGTCGGATGTATTGGCAACGTCGAGCTCAAAATGGGTTAGAGGGACAAACATTGCCGTTCTCATAAATAAGTGGCACGAATCAGATAGATCCACATCGGCTGGTAGAGCGGAAGTAAACCTCCAGACAATATTGCGGATACAGTCATGGACGAGCAGAATCCTGAACCATTTAACAAAACGTTCGTTGCAATGTTCGGCCTGGGCCCTGTCTTCAGCAGACCGGAGGGGAACTCGAAACACATAGGCGGGGTTGCTCGCACAGATATACCTCAGCTCAGCTCTGGTGAACTCAATCACCAGGCTATGCCATATTTCCGTCGCAGTTTCCACCACAGAATTTGGTAGGCTGCCTCCAAACCGGAGATTGTCTAAGAGGGTGATGATTTCGTCCATTGGGTTAAAAGTGAGGTTTGAAAGAAGTGCGGACGTAGGCTAGATATAATGCCGTATTTAAGATTTGAGGATCACCGTCAGTTAATGCGAACAGCAATGGAAAGGGCTTGCTGAGCAGGAAAGTTGCTGCAATTGCATAACTCCAGTCAATTGCTTGAAGGGATAGTTTTCTGTGTACTACGACTAGCTTCAATTATAATTTGCGCAGTTAGTGAGCTACGCTTGCGACGCGGCGAAGGGCCTGCGGCGTAGGTAAGTTCAACTGGATATCCGCTTACCTCCGCCATGAGGTACAAAGTCCAACAAATGGTCAATTTTCCACGATATGAACGGACCGTAGCCGCCTACCATAAATACTAAAATATTATAAAAGGTTGAAAGTATTTTGCAAAATTCTCCGTTGTACTACCAGTACCGGTAGTACGGTGTAGTGTACTGTAGTGGAATATCTCCATTGTGTTCAATGTCAAAGCGTAAATACAGCCATAAAGTAACTCCATACGATTCTGAAAAAAACCACAAGCACAGGCGGGGTAACGGTTTGGGGGGTTATTACAATAAGCAGCATCTACTCAGCGGCCTGAGCACGTCGGCCCTTCTTGGCGACCTTCGCGACCCTCATCTCCTCAATTCAATTACGTACTTGCCCCCGGCATCCAATTTCCGCGTAACAGTGTAACAACCCCTCCCAACGGTTTTAAAGGGTATTCCCAACGGCGTAACCAATCCCTGGTGAGGGGGGTCTGGGGGGTACACCCCCCAGCTACGGGGGTTTGGGGGCAGAGCCCCCAATACGAATACGCCGCTACAGATCGTCCCTTGCGGGAGACTGTAACAGTTTTCGGGGTCACGTTGGCATAGTGCGTGCGCAGGCGGGTGCTCCGCCTTCACGTCTTGGCACTTTGACTTGGCGGCCCGAAACGGGCGAAAGTAGCAGCCAACCAGAGGGGCTCCTCGCCTCACGCGAGCCCCCCAGAGCCAGCGGCTCGGGCCCCGGGGCGAGGCGCTGGCCGCCGGGAGAGCGGTGCGCAATAGCCACATGCTGAGGTCCATCGCCAGGGCTTGCTGATCCGGCTAGCCGCACCTCTAAACCTGCTAGATCGGGTCGTAAAACAGTGTGCATATCCCCGCGGCAAGTACGGGCTGCATATATAGGCCGCTCCTTGTCACAGAAAAGTTGATAACGGAATATTTATTCGCCCTGCTTCCCATCCCCCGAGACTAATATATTGCTTGTATGGGAACATGAGCTACCAGTACCAGGACTACCAAAAGCCCGTCTACTTGGACGCGGTTAACAGCAACACCGTGGTGAGCCCGGCGTCGACCCACACATCTGCGAGCCTGACGCCGCCAATGCAGAGCAGCACCGTGCCGCTCCCCTCCCCCCCCGTTTCCTCTGCGGACGAGACCATCAAGCCCAAGTACAACCCGGCCCAGTACGCGACCGAGAGCAAGCCGGCCTCGCAGACTGTCACCCCACCCTCCTCGGACGACCTGGGCGCCATGCCAACAATCCAGGCCACCATGGCGCAGTCGCAGCCGAGCTACCGGCAGAGCCTCAGCTACATCCCCGGGGGCTACTCGACGCAGGCGCAGCCCAAGCAGGCGAGCCAGAGCCCCGGGGAGCAGAGCGCGCTCTACTGCAAGTGGCTCCAGTGCGACAAGGCGTTTTACAGCGCCGAGGACCTCTACAACCACCTGTGCGAGATCCACGTCGGGCGCAAGTCGACCAACAACCTGTCGCTCGTGTGCCGCTGGGAAAACTGCGGCGTGAGCACCGTCAAGCGCGACCACATCACGTCGCACATCCGGGTCCACGTGCCGCTCAAGCCGTACAAGTGCGACCGGTGCCACAAAACGTTCAAGCGGCCGCAGGACCTCAAAAAGCACGTCAAGACCCACGCCGACGACACGGTGCTCAACGGCTTCCCCAAGCGCCAGGTCGCGCCGCAGCCCATGGGGTACCCGGTGATGGACGGCTTCCAGCAGCCGGCCTACGACTACTCGTACGGCTACAACTACGCCAGCGCGCCGCAGTACCAAAAGCCGAGCTACGCTGCGCCGACTTCGATGGGCTACGAGCAGCCGCTGGCGCCAATTAGCAGCGAGTACCCCGACTCGCGCAAGCGCGCGTTTGACGCAACGCTCGACTTTATCGACAGCGTCAAGCGCACGAAAATGGCGCCCGTGTATACCCAGGACCTTGCTTCGCGGCTGACATCGCTCGACCAGGCCGGCGTGTCGCAGTTCCAGTCTGCGCCCGTGTACGCTCCTCCGCCACAGCAGCAGCCACAGCCACAGCCACAGCCACAGCCGACGAGCCAGCCACAGACGACAGCAGACTACTCGGCACGCAGCCTGCCGTCGTACAACAGCCTCACCGAGGCCGAGTCCTTCCTTAACCAGCTCTCGAGCAACATGTACCAGCAGCAGCAGCAGGAGCAGCACAAGATTGAGAACCACAGCCCGCTGCCGCCGCAGAACGCGGCGCCAGTGTTCAACCCGTCGTACAGCAGCGGATACACGCCGGTTGCGACGAGCACGGCTCCGCCGGCTGCCTCTGTCAACATTTACCCGACCGTGTCGAGCGGAGCGGACTTTTCGTCCAATTGGTACAATAATGCCGTCCCGAGCCACCCACACCTTGCTTCGCGGTACGACCACGAGAACGCCCGGCGCATCTCCGTGGGGCTGCTCCAGCGGTCCGCCAAGGACAAAAATAGCGACAACACCGCCGAGCAGGAGTCGCCGAAGGAGGACAAGGAGGCTGCAAAGGGCGAGAAGGAGTCTGCGAAGGACGAGACGGACGAGCTTACAAACAAGCTCGCTGCAGTTAAGCTTGAAGCGGAGAACGAGGCAGAAGAGTCCAAGAATAGCCTGGAGAGGCACATTAAGCTTGTTGAGGACCTTAAATCGTTGGTCGCTTCGATGATCGCCGAGCAAAAAAAGGCCCAGGCACAGGAACAAGCTAAAGATGACAAGCTTTACCCCGAAATTGCTGCGTGCTAAGAACCTTGTTTTGGCGAACCCATTTTTAACGACCCGTATATTTATTTTTAGAATTGATCTTTGGACCTTATTTTTGCTCTCTAATTCTATCTTTGCCATTGCCAACGCTCGCAACGACCGCCGCCTATAAATACGGATCGAAGATGCGGGTCTTCAAGGCACGACAGCCCAAAGAATGATTCACTACCCCGTCTATCTCGCGCTTGCTTCGTTGGTTCTCTCGGCCCAGGCCCAGAGACCAAACAATCGCCAGTACGACATCTTCGCCTCAATCACCCCTGCGCCTAACCCCGAAGATGTGATTGTCTCGGTCCCCACGGGCACGTCTGCCTACATGCCTATCCGGACTGCCGCGCCTACGGGCGTGCTCCTCTCGGACGACTGGCAGGATGACTATGAGGAGGAGGATGAGACCGAGGACCATGAGGGCCATGAGGAGGAAGAGGAGGAAGAAGAGGAGGAAGAGGAAGACAATGGCGAGGAGAGTGGTTCGTGGTTTGACAACCTCCGTGGCCTCCTTGGCGGCGGCGGCAAGTCTAAGCGGGCCGTAGACCCGTCCCTGGATGGCAGCATTCACATTGGAGTGTCGCAGACTGATGAAGAGGCCGTCTCTTTGGCAGACACCGAGGACCGGGTGCAGACCCCTCGTCGAATGACCATCTCCTCTCTGTCCGGCATCAATGGCACCAACAATAACGCCCCAGGCGATATCACTTACGAAATTCCATCCAACACTACGGTGATTATTACCGAAGACAGCTTTGGCAACGAGGTGTTTGAGGTGGAGGCATTTGACCCGTACAAGCTCGAGCGCAAGGAGAACTTTGGCTTTATGGACGAGTACGACCCGGCCAAGGACGAGCTTCTGCCCCGATACTCGTGCCGACGGGTTATCAGCCACCACCACGACGCTGTCACTAATGGTATTGTCAAGTGCAACCGGGTCGATGATGTGTTTATCGCTGCTGGCATGGCGCGATTGAACAACCAGACCGGCCGATGGCTTGTCAACAACACGATGTACATTGGCGGCTCGCGAATCGCCTACCTTGCCGGAAGCTCGTCGCGGCTGGGCCTCCTGCCAACTTACAACCCCGTCAATGCTAATGCCAGCTTTGTCTACAACTACATGTACAGCCCAGATGGGTGGAACAAGTACAATGTCAGCTGTATGTGCATGCCTTCTACTGCTTGCACTTGCGACAAGGTTAGCGAGCTTGCCTACTTTGTCGACCTGGCCATGGCTAACTCGCCGGCCGCCAAGGTGAACAACTATGGCCAGACGACGGACTTTGTTGTCGACGGCTCGATTGAGATGACTCCAGATGTGCTTCGAGAGATGGATGCCAATCGAGAGGTTAAGAATGTGTCTACGATTGAGAACAACAACAACAATAGCAATTCGAACGAGGTGGACCTCGACATTGGCTTTGGCGACCACTATGGCAATGATTCTAGCAATGACGAATCATCTGATGACGAGGACAAGATGCTCCTTGTTGGTGATGAGGACCCAGAGACTCCAATTGAGGACCCTGCCGAGCCGCTTGGGCTGTTCAACTCTACCAATCTTCTGTCGGACGACGAGATTATGAGTCTTGAGGAGGGCGCGGGTGCTTCGGTGCGACCGTGGATTGGTGCTGTTGTTATTTCCCTCGCTCTCTCGCTGTTGTGAATTCGCTTCTTTTAAAAGTTTAATTAAATATATTAATATGATCTACCATTACCGGAACTGCTTGTACTGGAGAGCGTATACTGGAGAGCGTATCGAGATACCTCCGCCGGGCCTTTCGCCGGAGATAAGTGTATCGAGCGAAGGTTGTTACAGCCGTGCGGAAGTACTACTGGTTCTAGGGCAGGGCAGTTGGTTGTGTTGATGCTCCTATAAATCTACTGTCAATCAAAAATATGATGAAATCCCACTAATCAAAAATATCCGAAGACCATTACAAGCTTGTTAATCAAATATTACAAGTTGACCATTATAAATCTGTGACCACAAAAAACATATGGCTGTCGATCGTCGATGAGATCTCGATGGCCGCGATCAAATTGGGAAGGGAAGGAAAAAATATCTTAATTCACTCGATGAAAAAAAATTAAAAAATTTATCTCAGATAAAGCCATGCTGAGTTACATTCTGAAAAAGACCGGTTTGAGGAAAGATAAGGTCCACAAGGCTGATAAAAAGGTGAAGACTACCCGTCAGAAGACAGAACCAACAGATCAGGTGCAGCGTGCAACGGAACAGGCCGAACAGAGCAATCAGAACACCATGTCGGTAGCTACAGAAACCCCCGCTCCCGCGCCAGCCACGGAGGAAAAGCCAGAGGCGATTGGCGTGCGAGTGTCGGGCAAGCAGTGGAAGGTCCAGAAGCAGCCTCTGCGGGTCAAGGCCATCGGGACCAAGAAGAAGAAGTGGGACGAGAAGCGACGCCAGCAGCTGGAGCTGCAGGCGATCAAGGCCCAGGAGAAGGAGATGAAGGAGCGCAAGGAGCAGGAGCGAAAGGAGAAGATTGACAAGATCAAGGAGAAGCGGGCGGCCAAGGAAGAGAAGGAGCGCTACGAGCTTCTTGCGAAGAAGATGCATGCGAAGCGGGTCGAGCGACTCCGACGGCGAGAAAAGCGAAACAAGCTGCTCAAGGAGCGATAAGCCTGTTGGTTTTGCATTTTTTACTGTACTCTATTCCGTGCTCATTTTGAGCCCCATGAAGTAATGAACGATCTGTCCGTGATGCATCCCGGGCGAGTGGATCGATCTCTGCTATTTCCAGCCAGGCTCCTCTTTATTGGCTGGCTAGCAACATCCACGGTTTTACATGTTTTCTGTATTAATTAGACACTTAAATACAAATGGTCAAGTGCCACTGCTACACCCCGTGAAGTGAACTTTGCCATACCCAAAAAATATAGTTCCATTACGCTATTCGGGGTAGGCATCGCATTCGCAATGTATAGAAGGACGTTCTGCTTCCCCAAAAGGAAAGCATATGACCGGTCGTGTATCCAGGGGTAATCCCAGTTTGTTTTGGCGCACGACCCTAGCGTGAGACTTTTCGATATGATGGTGATGGATGTTTGGGAATGCATTCCATCGCATAATTTTCAGGCGAAATAAACTTTGTCACTTTCCATGCAAACTTTTCACTAGCGATGCGGACAATTCCTTTGAACGAGCCCGACTGGGCGTACTTGAACGTGGAGCTGTAAGTTCTTGGGCCGGCGACTGGTGCGGTGCTGACCGTGGTGTAGATTGTCGGATGACGGGCCCGTCAAGCAAAAAGTCGATCAGATATCGTGGAAAATGATCCTCGAGAAAGCCATGAAGAGGTTCTTGGGCGTTAGTGGCTCTACGATCCAGGTGGACATTGTCCACGGCGTTGATGCCAAGGTGTGGCTGCGAGTACCGGTTAGCGACCTGGATGCGATCTGGTCCGGGCTGAGTGGGTTTGGCACTACTACGACCATCGAGGACAAGTCTGTTAATGTCAGCATAAGGATTGTGCGGGCGTCGAGATCCATTATGGGCATGGTTGGTGAGAGCCGAGATCGATGGCTATCGTAGCCGTCTTTTTATTTATTCCATATGTATTTATTTTACACAATATGATTGTGGCCATTGATTTCATTTTTCCGCATTTATCTCACTAGCTAAGACTGGAAAAGTATCTCAAATAGCGGTAGGTCAATTAGTAGATTCGCTCAAGAGCTTACGGGACTCCTGTCTCATGAAAGCACTTTTGCCTCCCATTTTGCTCGTCTTTTCTCTCTCCTGGGCGTCCCGCAAATCCTGGGCCCGTTGGGCGGTCTGTGATTCAGTGAGCCGCTTACTCCGGCTGTCGTTAAGTTCTTTGGCGTCATTAATCATGGCCCGAAGTCGAGCTTCTCGGTCCTCATCGAGGCTCCTTGGCCCATCTTTCTTTTCCAGTCCAGGAGAGTCATTTCTCTGTCTTTCCCGGGAATCATCTCGTGATCTTTTCTCCCTTGAATCATCTCGATACCTCCGGGAAGATCTCCTTGGTGAGTCGTCTCGATATTGTCGTGAGCTTCTCTCTGGTGAGTCATCTCTATATCGTCGTGAGCTTCTCTCTGGTGAATAGTCTCGTGGGTTTCTCTCCCTTGAATCATCTCGAGAGCGCCGTGAACTCCTCTCCTTTGAATCGTCTCTAGATCGCCTGTACCGCGAATCATCCCTGCGTCGTTCATCTTCTCTTAGTCGTTCAGACTCACTTCTATGGCTCTTCGAGTGGTGCCGTCGTTCCCTTGAATCGCTTCGTCGTCTCTCTCTCGAATCGTCCCCGTACCGTCGCCGTTCCCTAGAATCCTTATAACTTCTATCTTCGTTATCTTCCCGTTTCCTGTACTCCCGCTTTCTGTCGTCTCGATCTCTGTACTCCCGTCTTTTGTACTCTCTATCCCGCGAATCGTCTCTTCGCGACCGCTTACGCCGGGGCTCGTGTCTTGTATCCGCCAGCTTCTTGCCCATAGCCATTCCACCCATTTGGATCGCAGCCATTGGATCAAGCCTCTCTCGAGACATCATTTCCCTCTGCGACATACTGGCGTCTCCTTTGCCGACATTGGCAAACCGGTCATCGCTCTTCTTCTTGAGTGCTTCGACATCTGCCTCCTCCTTTAGCACGAAGCGCTTCTTTCCCAGCAAGTACGCCTCCTGTTCGTCTGTAATACCGGATCCCCCACCCTGGGTGCCAGAATACATCCACTCCATCCTCCTCTGGCGCTTAGTGCCCGACGAAGCATCTTGCAAGCTCTGGAGTTCTTGGATCTCTCTCTCTCGCTGGATCTCTTTCTGCCGCTCTTGGATCTTCTTCCTCTCGTCAAGAGCCTCCTGTTCTTTCTTCCATACCGCCGCTTGGTTCTTTAGCAGCCCTGTATGCCAGGACTTCTTCAAGTTGAGATTTCCGCCTCCCATTGCAGTTTAGTTCTCTAGTGGTAGGCTTATCAGAGTCTGATGCTCTTCATATCCGATGGCAACAGCCGTGCCGGCGCGCGCGCAAATTTTATGGATGCGCCGCATGAGCCTCACAAGCCGCCCAACTTTGCAGACCCGCCCATTTTCCGGATCAAAGACGCCAGTCGTAAATGTCTACATCGCGTTTCAGGGGGAGGTCGTCAGGAATACCCACATATTTCCCTCTTGGAGGTACATCCCTTTCTCGTAAAAAGGGATGCGATATTTTCTATCTTTGGAAACTGTATATACAGATGCATATCTGTTCCCTCTTTTGCTATGCGAATCATCTGCGGCTTCCTTGTGGGTGAAAGATGGTTGCGTGTCAAAGGTATGCAACAATCTGAAATTTAACCAGCAACCACTGAAATTCGGACACTTTTAGTCCAGCTATTTGCTAAATGTAAGTACCTGAGCGATTTCAACAAAAGCAGAAAAAAATGCTGCGACAATATCGCTTTTTTGACACATGCCTGAACAATTTACAGCAGTCGTGAATAAACTTTGGTTACGTAGATCATGCGTCTGAGAAAGGGGACCTGCAGCTTGCATCGGAAGATCCGTTTGTAGGCGGTGTAGAAACACTAAATATACGGCTCTTTATAACAGCTTACTCTTGGCTTTCTATACGACATCGTTTCTTGGCTTTTGCACGCTATCGCTTAGATTATGCTCGTGAAAAGCTTGGCAATTGGACTGGCAGTAGTAGGGCTGGCCACAGGCTTGGACCTGGACGCCAACGATGTCGGCTCTATTCAAAATGCGCAGAACCTTGTAGTGAAGGGCCTGATGGACTATTATAACGGCAATGACTCTGGAGGGACTCCGGGAATGTTCCAGCAGCCTTATTACTGGTGGGAAGCTGGAGTCGCCTGGGGATCTCTATTGGACTATACTTACTATACAGGCAACGACAGTTATGAAGACCTTATTCAATCTTCACTTCTATACCAAGTGGGCGATAAATGGGATTACATGCCCTCGAACCAGACCACTACAGAGGGCAATGATGACCAAGGGTTCTGGGGTGTCACCGTGATGGCAGCTGCCGAGAAGAACTTTACCAACCCCGGCCATGGCCGCCCTGGGTGGCTATACCTTGCCCAGGCGGTCTTTAACACGATGGCTTCACGCTGGAAGACTCACGATTCGTGCAATGGAGGTCTCAGGTGGCAAATCTTTCCTTGGAACGCAGGATACTCGTACAAGAATACTGTTGGTACGGGATGCATGTTCCATATAGGAGCTAGATTAGCGAGATATACGAGCAACCACACATACGAAGACTGGTGCGAGAAGATATGGGACTGGACGGAAGGGGTAAAATTCATCGACGACAAGAATCAGGACTTTTATTATGTTTATGACGGTGCGGATATCAAGGACAACTGCACAGATATCAAGCGCCTTGAGTGGACCTACAACTACGGCCTATTTATGGCTGGGGCGGCGTACCTGTACAATCATACTGGCGAAACCAAGTGGCTAGACCGGGCGACCCGCATGTGGAAGCGGTGTCCGGTGTTCTTTGATGAGAGTAAAGTCATGTACGAGGCGGCTTGCCAACCGTCTAACCGCTGCAATACGGACCAGCGGTGCTTCAAGGGTATATTTTCGCGGTTCCTCGGGCTCACAGCACTGATGATTCCAGATATGGCCGCAGAGATTACGGAATATATCAAAGGCTCGGCCGTGGGGATGGCTCGGTCCTGCTCAGGCGGCTCCGATGGCCACACTTGCGGCCTGAACTGGCTACAGGATGGCTGGGACGGTCAGTACGGACTAGGAGAGCAGATATCTGCACTAGATTTGATGAACACTCTTCTAATTCACACAAAGCCTGGGCCATTGACGGCAAAGACTGGTGGCTCTTCTAAGGGTGACGGCTCTGCGGGATCTCAAAACTCTGGAGACGAAGAGGTTGATACACACCAATTGCATATCTCGACGAAGGATAAGGCAGGAGCTGGAATTATAACTGTTCTTGTTATTGGTGCTATTTCAGCTGCTTCCGGCTGGCTGTTGTTTTAATAGCTAAGTTAGTTCAACTGACTGAACAGCCAGTTGCCTACGATATACCATATCTTGGTGTCTTTTAGGTGGTCAACTCCACCATATTTATTTATATACGGTCTGCCACTATATTTATTGAATAATTTCACAGCAATATCGTCAAATATCGCTTAGTACTTCGTCGATACTGGACCCAGTCACTGGCAATTACCTAACGTAGTGCCGAAGTGCGGATTCCGCTCGGAGTAGTTTTTATCACAGTAGTATATCACGTACTGGCCAGCAAAGGCCTGCCGGGGCTGCGCACACATAAGCGTGTCTCTCCCCAGATACGCTCTATATATAACGACGAAGGAAGGCGAATAGAAGGCGACATGAAGGCGGACTGGCTGGTGACAATGCCTTCGCGAATGTCGCTATGCACAGTCATCATTGCTGTGCTAGCATTTCTGATGCCGGGCGTGGCGGCGTTCAGCCCCAAGGTGTCAAAGACGTCCGACGTCGGACGTCTCGGCGGCCCCATGTATTTCAATGATAGCTCCGTCGTACTCTACCTTGAGCACAGTGGAAAGGCGTTCCGGTCCGAGAATGACGGCGAGAGCTGGAAGGAAGTCAATTTTGGCGGCTTCAAGGACTTTGACTCGGCTGTGAGCCTGGCTTTGCACCCGTACGACAACAATCGCGCGTACTACCTGACCAATAGCCATGCACACTATGCAACCTCTGACCAAGGAAAGACGTGGTACAAGTTTGAGATTCCGCTATCAGTGAACCCAATTGCCCCGCTCGAATTCCATGCCGCGCAACCGGACTACCTCCTTTTCAAGGGCTCCAAGTGCTCGCCATTAGAGTCTCTGTTCAATCCGGACTGCAAGGACACGTACTACTACACTCGAGACAACTTTAAGAGCTCCAAGGAGCTAATTGACTCGTTCATGTGTGGGTTTGGGCGCCAGGCGACTGGCTTTACCGATGTGGACGACAATGCCATCATCTGCTCGGTCAATTCACCCGATAAGCCCAAGGACGACTCGCTGCAGAACCAGATGCTCGCTCTTTCGACTGATTTCTTTGGGTCCCAGGAGATAATTGGAAAGTCCGAGGGTGGCGACGCGATCAAGGGCGTTGTTGGCTTTGGCGGCGTCCACGGATTCTTTGTGGCCGCTGTGCTCACTGGTGGCGCTGATATGGAGGTCAATCTGCTTGTTTCTCGGGACTACAAGTCGTTCCGGTATGCCCGTTTTGCCGACGATGGTCGTAAGATTACCGAGAGCTCTTATACCGTGCTGGAGTCGAGCCCCCACGCTCTTATGATTGACTTCCAAGACCCACAGAGGCCTCATATGGGCGATTTGTATGTTAGTGACTCACATGGCACTCACTTCACCAAGGCGCTCGAGCATACGAACCGTAATGAGATGCAGTTTGTTGACATCGAAAAGATTGAGGGCGTCGACGGCATTTTCATCGCTAATGTCGTTGCTAACCCCGATGCTCACGGTCCAAAAGCGATCCGCACAATGATCTCGTACGATGGGGGCCGCTCTTGGAGCTACCTCAAGGTGCTTAATGGTGACTGTTCCGGTAACGACAACTGCGGGCTCAACCTCCACTCCGTGTTGGACCGCCACAACACTGGTCGAATCTTCTCGAGCCCGGCCCCTGGTATCCTCGCCGGCATTGGCAACAAGGGAACGAGCCTCAGCGACTACGAAGATGGTGATTTGTACATCTCAGAAGACGCTGGCCAGACGTGGCGCAAGTCGCGGGACGAGGCCCATCTCTACGAGTTTGGAGACCAGGGCAACGTGGTGCTGGCTGTGTTTGACGAAGGGGCTACTGACAAGGCGTACTACTCACTAGACCGTGGCGATAGTTGGCAGGAGGTATCGCTAGGGATCAAAGTGCGTCCGCAATTCCTTTTTACCACTCCTGACTCCACTTCGCTCAAGTTTGTTCTCGTGGGTCGTTCGGACTCGGACCGGCACAAGAGCCACATCATTGCGCTGAACTTTGACGGCGTTCAGGCGCGGCAGTGCGACATGGGCAGTGGATCCAAGGACGTTGAGAAGTGGTATGCCCGCTACGAGCGCGATGGAGGCGAGTCGAGCTGCATCATGGGCCATAAGCAATTCTTCTGGCGTAAGAAGGTTGATGCCAAGTGCTACGTCGGCGGCCTCTATCACGAGCAGCATGCTTCTCAGGAGGACTGTACCTGTTCTGAGCGGGACTTTGAGTGCGACGAGGACTTTGACTCGGTTGATGGCAAGTGTGTCCCCAACGAGGAGCTACGCAAGAAATTCGCCGACTGCAGGAAGGGGGACAAGGTCAAGCGCCCCAGTGGCTATCGGTTGATCCCTGGCAATACTTGCAAGCGCGATGGCGGAGTTAGCCTTGATGGCGAAGTCGAAGAGATTTGTGGCAGTGAGAGCGGTAGCGGTGGCGAAAAGGCCGACGGCAAGGTCAAGTCCAAGGAGTTTGTGTTTGACGGTGAGATGCGGGAGTATTTCTACCTGAAGATGGACGAAGAAAACACTCGAGATGAGACTGTCGTCGTGCGTAACAACCACAATGAGGTATATGTGTCCCACGACCAGGGTGGGAACTGGGAGAAGCTGGCAAACAAGGACGATATCATTGGCATTCTCGCTCATCCATATGCTCCCAGCTATCTGTACCTTGTCACCACTAAGGGTGAGGTGATGTACTCGCGAGACCGGGCGAAGACTTTCAAATCGTTCAAGCTGCCTGCTCCTCCAAACAGCGTTGGTGTGCCTCTGTTCACTTTCCACAAGAATAAGCGCGACTGGATCATCTACACGGGCGAAAAGGGTTGCGATAGCCCGTTCTCTGGTAGCTGCGAGACTGTGGCGTTCTATACAACGAACAATGGTGACAGCTGGAGCAAGATGGCCTCAAACGTGCGACAGTGCGCTTTTGGCGACTCGCTCAAGACCAAGGTTGACGATCGCCTTGTGTTGTGCGAGAAGGTGGCGGACCAGGAATCGAACAATGTTGCCATTTACTCTAGCGAGAATTGGTTCAAGGACTCGAAGAAACACTTTGACGATGCTATTGGGTTTGCTATTGAGCACGAGTTTATTGTTGTCGCGGCCCTTGATAAGAACGATCCTCACTCTCTCCAGGCGCACATCTCAGTTGATGGCAGGACCTTTGCAGCCGCTCGGTTCCCACACAACTTCAAGATTGACCACCAGCAGGCATACACCATTTTGCAGTCTGTGACGGACTCTATCTTCATGCACGTAACGACCAGCAATCGAGTTGGTGCCGAGTTTGGTACGCTGCTCAAGTCTAATTCCAACGGCACTGACTATGTGATTTCGCTGGAGCAGGTTAACCGTGACTCGGACGGCTATGTCGACTACGAGAAGATGGAGGGCCTTGAAGGAGTGGCCATTGTCAATGTTGTCTCGAATCCCGATGATGCTGCTAAGGGCAAGCGCAAGCAGCTGCGTTCAATGGTCACACATAATGATGGCGCTCAGTGGGACTATTTGGCTCCTCCGTCGAAAGACTCTAAGGGCTCCAACTACAAGTGCTCCAGCAGCAATCGGGAGAAGTGTTCGCTCAACCTCCATGGGTACACTGATCGCAAGGACTATCGGGATACTCTCTCTTCTCAGTCGGCCGTTGGGCTCATGATTGGTGTTGGCTCTGTTGGCGATCGTCTTGAATCGTATGCGGACTGCAACACGTTCCTTACTCGGGATGGTGGTGTTACTTGGCGCGAGGTGGCTCAGGGTGCTTTCATGTGGGAGTTTGGTGATTCGGGGTCTGTTGTTGTATTGGTAAACGACCGTGATTCCACTGACAAGGTTCTATACTCTCTGGATGAGGGCGCCTCGTGGTCGGAGTACAAGTTTTCTGACGAGCTGGTACGGGTAGACGACATTGCCACTGTTCCTTCGGATACTAGCCGGCGATTCATTTTGTTTGGCCGCAAGCCGGCGAGCCATGGCGACAAGTCGTTTGCGGTGCAGGTTGATTTCAGCGGTCTCACTGATCGTCAGTGTGAGCTTGACGAGAAGAATCCAGGCTCGGATGACTTTGAGCTGTGGTCTCCATCGCATCCTGCTCTTGATAACGGTTGTCTATTTGGCCACGAGGCGCTGTATCACCGAAAGATTCCTGGGCGTGATTGCTACGTGGGCCGCCGCATTGATACGCCGCACAAGATTCTGCGCAACTGTACTTGCACGCGACAGGACTTTGAGTGCGACTTCAATTACTTCCGGGCCCGTGATGGTACCTGTCAGCTTATGCCCAACTACACTCCGCCGGACCACTCCAAGATGTGCGAGGAGTTCCCTGGTGCCATTGAGTGGTGGGAGCCTACTGGGTATCGTCGGATTCCTCTTTCAACGTGCGAGGGTGGCCAAGAGCTGGATAGGATTGTTTCGCACGCATGCCCAGGCAAGGAGAAGGAGTACGAGGACAAGCGCCAGGGATTGCATGGGTTCGCGCTCTTTTTGGTCATTGTGCTGCCCATTGGCATGACGATTGTAATTGCGTATATTGCATGGGATCACTACTCGAAGCGGTACGGGCAGATTCGTCTTGGTATAGAAGACGACCAGCCGGCGGTCATGCATTACGTGGTGATAGCCATTGCCGGCGTTGTCGCGGTGGTTGGTGTTATCCCCACGGTGGCCAAGACCATTTGGGGTCACATTTCGTCTCGGCTGCATCGTCCTATGCGGTATACGACCCGCGATTCGTTTGCACGCAGCCGTCACCGGTACTCGCAGGTTGGCGTTGAGGAAGAGAGCGAGCTCCTTGACGACAATGACGACATTGATGACGCTTTGGTTATCAGGGACAGCGACGAAGAATAGACTGCTATAATATTTGATTAAATGTATTATTATTTTTGTGACTCTAGGCTTGTACCTCGAAACTTGTCGCTGCGCTATTTATTAATCCCGCTTGTATTGCCTTGTAACGCGCTGTAACTAGGTGTCTTTGATCCTGTTGGGAGTTTTGTTACAGAGCGTGTCCAAGCTGTATGTGCGAGCACTGTCTCCTTGGCCAGATATCCTGTAGCTTGGGGGACCTCCTGTCTTCAGCCGCTGTCTTCTACCGCGTTAGAGGAGCTCAATGGATTGTCAAACTGCAGCAATCAGGGGGGATTACGCAGGCAGCGCGGAAAAAGCAAGATTGAAAATTTTGTGCGCGGAGCGCCCTTTGGAAAATTGAAATTTCTCTTATCGACCCGCAATAATGTCCGACGATAAGAAGATTCAAAAGGTTGAAAACGGCAAGGAGGAGGCCGAGATTGAGCTCCCAGAGGGCGTGTAAGTGCAATGGACACAAAGGAAGCGTGTGGGCTAACGAATGTTTAGCGACCAGGCCGCGTTTGACGCCCTAGCCGAAATCATGGAGCAGCAGTCTGCCGTGGAGGAGGAGATCGATGCGTACGCTCACAAGAAGCTGGCGCCGGTCCACGACAAGCGACGGGAGGTTATCTCCAAGATCCCAAGCTTCTGGCCTGTCGTGATTGAGTCCTCGGGTGTTCTGACCGAGTACATGACCCTGGACGATATGCAGGTGTTTGAGAAGCTCAAGGACCTCAATGTCGAGTGGGACGACAAGGAGCCAAAGGACTTTACCATCACCATGGAGTTTGACGAGAATGACCACCTTAAGACGTTGAAGGCGGCAAAGAAGTTCACCTACGTGAAGAACGAGGATGGCACTGAGAAGTACACCTCGGAGCCAGTCAAGCTCGAGTGGAAGAAGGGCAAGAACCTTTTGCTCAACAAGGACGATGAGAGCATCTTCAATTGGTTCAGCTACGCTGGGTCTGGTTCGGGCGACTATGCCGCGGGCCATGAGATTGCTGCGCTTATTGCCGACGACATTTTCCCACATGCCATCAAGCTCTTTGTCGACCGATCGGCCTTTTCTGACGACGAGGACATTGAGCTCGAGTATGATTTGGATGAGGACGAGGAGGACAATGCCGAGCACGAGGACGCTCCTCCAAAGAAGAAGCTCAAGGCTGATGAGTAATTGTAAACCATGAACATTTAATGAACACATGTACCCATTTATCCTATTTAATTATTATAATTGTGATCTTTCCTCCGGCGGTAAATTGTGATCCAGGCCTGTACGGTACAGTACAGTACAGTGGGGGGCAGATATTCTATAGTCCTTCCCAGCGTTAGAGGGACCAAACATTAGCAACTCCCAAAATTAAGAAAATACCTCCCAACTAAGTAACGGAACAATATTATAAAATTATCTACCGGGTAAAAGTTACGTTTTCAATTAAGTTTTGTGAGTTGCGAATGTTTGGTCCCTCTAACGTTGGGAAGGAGTAGAATATCTGCCCCCCACTGACAGTAGTTGGGTTGTTACGAGTTAATTTGTTACAAATTCATCAAGTGTGACCATTGTGTCTTGGGATTGTTACAAGCACATTTACTTGTAGAACTATAGAGAGGAGAATAGAGAATAGTACAAGTATCATTAACAACTACTATAAAAAAACATCAATGGATTAATTGTAGAAGTATAGAGAGAATAGAGAATAGTACAAGTATCATTAACAACTATTATACAAAAAGCATCAATGGATTAATTGTACAACTATAGAGAGGAGTTGAGAATAGAGAATAGTACAAGTATCATTAACAACTATTATACAAAAAAGCATCAACGGAATAAACAATTAACGGCCGCCCTGGCGCTTTCGCTTGGCTACCTCGGGGAGCTTGAGCGGCGCCGACAGAGAGGCAATCTTATAGTTGGCCGCCTGGGCCCGCGGAATGCCAAATGCCTCGGACTGGGCCACCGTAGCGTTCTTCACGGAGCACCCCATGGCCTTGAGCAGCTCCGCAAGCTTGGACGGCTTGAGCGAAAGCTCCTTGGCCAGCGGAGCAACCTCAAGCATGTAATTGTCTATCCGCAGCAACAGCGCCAGCAGGTAGCACAGCAGCTTGTTCTCGTGCACCGGGTCGATGGCAAAGTTGCGGTCCTTGGACTTGCCAAAATGCCCCGCCTTGGACACGGCAAACCGGTCTAGAATGCCGCCAATGAGTATCTCGGGCGGGTTGCCAACCTTGGCCAGCAGCGCCGCCTTGTTGTTGACCCGCTTGTTCTCGTAGACTGCCAGCAGCAGCGATGCATAGTATATGAGCTTGATGATCTCGGTCTGGTCGCCGACCCCGTTTTCGAGGTTCGCCAGCCGCTTTGCAATGACCTCCGACGTCTTGTGCGGCAGCAGCGCCTGTCGGCCCTTGGCCGTCTTCTCCTTGACCACGGGCCCCACCCGGATAACAGCCAGCTCCCGCGGAGGGATAATGCCGTCGACCGGGTACACCTCGTCCACCTGGTGGGTCTCGAGGTTGTGCGGCGGGATCGGCCGGTCCTGCGACAGAGTCGCCTTGCGCTCCTCCTGCGACGGCAGGCTCTCCGTCGACGTCTTCACCACGTCGACAATGGCCGTCTCCAGGTCCTCGAGCTTATCGGCCTCGATCCGGTTCCGCTCCATGTCGGTAATGGCCTTCTTGGCCTTCTTGGTACCGAATTCCTCGCCGAGCGCGCTCCGCTGGAGCGCGTTGCGCACGTTGGCCTGTCGCACCGCCGGGCCAGACGTCCCCTTCTTCGCCTTGACGACGCTGCTCATCGAGACGAGATCCGCCGGGTGCAGCTCCACAGAGCCGCTCTCCGGGTCGTACACGGCCACGCAGTACTTGCCCTGGTCCGCCTCGGTCGCCCCTTCGTACTCGAAGACGGCGTTCTCGCCGTGGACGAGCGTCCCCGGCCCGGCCTTGGCCTTGTATACGCTGAATTCGGCGTCGCTGCTCGCGCTGAGGGCGCCAAACGACACGGCAGCCACTCGCTCCTTGCCGACACTCTTTATCTTGACCTCTCCGCCTTCTCTTTTGCGCTTTTCCCCCATTATCTATCGATCCTTATCGTGGTGGAAAAAAATTTTGGAGGGTGTCTTGCCCGCGCCGGCCAAATATTTTTCACCAGAACCGGTGCTCGGCGTAGCAAAGGGGAGATCGATTAGCTCAGAGGGCCAAGGGGAGAATGGACTTTTATGAGGTCCTGGAGGTATCTCGGGAGGAGGCTAATGACCTGGATCTGCTGAAGAAAAAATACAGGGCTGCGCTGCTGAGCTCGCACCCGGATAAGCAGACCCTCAACGGTGGGAACGGAGACGTAGAGTTAGTCCGAAAGGCGTACGAGGTTCTCGGCGATGGTGACAAGCGCAAGGACTATGATCGCATGTTGAAGAATGTTGGCAAATCGGGGCCGATATCAGTGAGTGAGGTTGTAGATCTCGACGACCTGGACGAGCATGAGGCAGAGCCGTTTTATTGGTCCAGGTGCTGCCGGTGCGGCGAAGAGGAGGGGTATCGGGTGACGGAGGATGATCTCGTTGCCAATGGGACTGCGGAGGAGATTAATATCCAGTGTGTCGGGTGTAGCATATGGATTAAGGTGCAGTATGCCACTGAAGAGGAGTAGCCACTTCGTATCACTGCGCAATCTGCTTGACCTCGAAACGAAGCCGCGAAATCCACAAAATCCACTGCGCAATACCAATGTTATCAATTTTCAATCGTTGGCAGCTCCGGGTGAGAAAATGTCGGTCTGTCTTTACGACAAATGATAGACAACGATAGCCAAACATCGAAAGATAGACGATAATGATAGACGATATTCGATGTGATCAATTGCAGTGGTGCTTGCGAAATTAGCACTGCTGCCAGTCCATGACAACTCCAATGAGATTCCGTCTTTGGGATGATATATCAATCAAGATAGATGATAAACATGAAAATGATAAAATATCAATGCATTCATTCGTTGGTACGTATATAAATAGATGTAGTCATGTGAAAGTCTATTTGGTCGTGTGCATCTTCTCTTGCGCAAGAATGGCAGCAAGTGCCTTTCCTACCCCGTCGGTATCAGTGAGTAACGAAACATGCCCCCTGTCGGACGGCACCTTGGCAACAACGTCAAACCCTTTGCCCATGGGCATCAGTGACTTGTGGTAAATTACTCCATCTCCAGCCCCGAATATCAAATCCTCATAATCTCCCTCCATAATGCCTTCGGACCCATCAACACGGGCCCCCTTTAACGTCGGCACTGTGTACCCGTAAAGTGATGCCATAGGCGGGTACTCATCCGCCCTGTCAGGATCAAATTCCAGCTCCTGCAAGAACTTCTTGGTCCGCTTGAGCGTCCGGTCAAGATACTGCACCGCCTGCTCAAATGGAATAAGGTCGATGCTCGGCTCGTTAAACGTGGTCAGTCGGCGCATCGTCCTGCCATTCTCAGAGGCCGCTCTCTTGTGCTCATACGTCATCACTCGCCGCTTCGTCTTGTCTACACAGGGGCTCAGCTTGTACTTGATCCATGTATTGACGTCGAAAAAGTCAAGGTCGTAGTGCTTATTGCGGTCCTTCCGGTCGACAAAGCACTTGCCGTCAAGGGGCAGGAACACAAACGAACTGCGCATTAGAAAGTTGACCTGCGCAGTCAAAACTTTAGAGCTGAGAAGCACTGCATCCCCATACCGCAGCGGACCCAGGATATTCGGGCACGCAGAAGGGACGCCCGCGTAAAGAATGCCCCGATACAGCTTGGGGTCCTGCATCATGGCATGATGCGCGATAAGACCTCCCATGGAGTGGGCAATCATAATAACACCGCGCTTACCTCTATACCCGGGCTGGTTACAGGGCAGATCTCTCAGGAATTGGAGCAGCTTCTTGCTGTTTATATCACAAGACAGCCGCCAGTCGTAAGAAAACTCGTGCACTACACACTTGGGTTGTGCCTGCAACTTGCGGAGAAGTTTCCTCGAAATGTCCACGGGTCCAATGTGCGTTAACATACCATCGGGATAAATGTTTTCCGACATTTCGAGCTCATCTTCGTCGCTGGGCCCCACCGTCAGGTCAATTTTACGGATATTAAGCCCCACCTTGATAGGAATCCACACCCGTCTCCGCGAGTGTCGGTCCCTAAGAATTGACCCTCGGTACCCGCCCATCACTACTACATGTCCCTCTATCTGCGGGAACGCATCCTGTTTCTGCTGTAGAGGGTTCGACAGACTCGGAACAAGCGATTGTTTGACTGCCCGCAGTCGCGACCGATCCTGGGTCTGGATATTCTTGAAAATGTCCTCTTCCTCGTGGGTGGGGATCATTGTCAGCTCCTCCGCCGTCAAAGTCTGCGAGTCGTCGGAGAAGGTCGAGAAAGTGCTTAGTCTAGAGTTAGCAAACAGCCTCTGTCGGAAAGATTGGAAGTCAAAATTGGCCAGTGGATTGTTGAACGGCAGCGAAAACGAAAACGTTGTCTTGTCCTCGGTCGAAACAAGTGATGTGCTGCTCTCGATCATCGTCTGGCCTCCAATAATCGACACAGCATCCTCGTAGTCGATTCTTCGCTGTTCTAACTGTTCTGTCGCGTCCAAGTCGTTATCCGAAACCGTATCGTCGGACAGGCTAGCGGGTTCTACGGGGGTGTCGTCAGTCGACCCATCAGTCATCGATGGAATATCCGCCCCGTCTTTGCTCTCATCTCTACTCGACACCTTGTAGTCGCTATCGCTCGGATCTTTCTCCTCGCTGTAACTCGTAGTGGTTGGAGCCGCTTTGTTGCCGTCGGTCTGATCACCTTCGGACCCCCCGGCAGTGGTGCGAGGGGTCACAGACCCATTTCTAACTTGCGCATTCGCGTCTGCTTTAGTCGTACAACATGTAGTTCCGATTTCTCGAGTGCTGGTCGTCTTATCCTTCTCGCTTTTTCTGTGAAAGCGCAGAACAGAAGGGACTTTGACTTTCATTCTCGGCCCAGCCTACGCGGCGTTATCAATATGTGCTCTTCTACGCCCAAATGGTCGACTCTCGCGTATAAGCAGAATCACAATGGAGACCCTTTTTCTCGAAAGAATGGATGTTATAAAGCGCCTGGCCGACGGGAATTGCGGATAAGACTATTGGCCGTCTATTGTCTCTCAGTCTCCTCGGTGCGCCGTGCAGCGCACATCGGAGCCTTAGATTGTGCCGATCCGGAGCGGCTGGAACATTCACATGCCAAACTGTCAAACCCTTTTGGGTAAAGACAGACATTATAGCCTCTGTGACTTAGTACTATGGAGCACCCAGTACCAGGCTCCGTCTTCTATATTCTAGCGCATCGAACACGGTGATAGGCGAGAGATTTTCATGGGGGAGCTTCCTTTTCTTCATGCGGTGTAACCCCTCTAAACTGTGGGAATCAGCCGCACGAACGGTGCTGCGCCGCTACCCATGGTCAATCCCGTATACAGCTTGCTGCATACACCGCATGGTGCGAAAAATAGATTTGTGTGTGACTGGGTTGATAGGCCGTGAGACCGCTGATCAAGCCCGCTTTTTGAAGCGTTGCATGACCTCTGGGTTCTTCAATGCGTCCATCGCTGCTCGGTTCTGCGCATCTATCAGCGTATATGCTGAGCCGGTGCCAACCACGGAGCCAAATATACAACACTCTATGAGATAGGGCTCAAAGTTGTCCCCGAGCTGCATGATGTTGTACTGTGGGGCAAATCTCACCAGCTCATAGAGCTCCTCCTTCGCATACCGGTTCAGGGGCTCTGAATTGAGCGACTCTTCTCGGAACGGCTTGATCAGCGGCTCCAACAGCTTTTCAACGAACTCGCGTAGAATATGCCTACCGGACTGGATGTCCAAATAGAGGGCGCCCATATATGCCTCGAAAAGTTCTCCCGCTAGGTTCGGCGATGATTCACGGAACCGCAGCTGGCTCGGGAGCTCGTACAGTGTGCCAAACTCCACCATAGACTTGAGGCAAATGGCGCTCTGTTTCATCTCTTCGAGCCGTTTCGACGAAACTTCGGGGAAAGCGTCAAAGAGAATCTCGGACACAACAATGTTCATTCCAGCAAGCCCGAGAAACCGCAGTCGGTCGTAGTTCCTTGTAGCCAGGTCGGACTCGGTCGCATTACGGTCCAGAATGAACGAGTGGTGCGTGAATAACTGCTCCCGCAGCGCTGGATCACTGATCTCAGGGAGCTGCGGCGGCCAATTGACCTCTCTGAGCTTCTCCAGCGTCTTATCCCTCATGCCTTCGCTCCGTCTCTCTCTCTGGGCCTGGCGCTCGGCATTCCGTGCTTGGATCGCCTTCTCCGCAGCCTTGCTAAGCTTTTCATGGGCAGACAGGAGTCTCCGCCTTGGTCTCTTACGTTTAATCGGAGGCTGGGAGTGGTACGTTGCCCTCCCAGCTAGAACACTACCGAGCTGTCTACCAGCAGCCACGCTTAGTCGTGCTATCATATTAACATTCTCTCCAAAGCCTCAAAGTGTTTGATGCAAACCGTTGAGTCGATCGGAGCCGAAATTTTCACTCCGGCCACCCCACAATATCACACCATTCGCCTACCCGCCCACATTATCCAGTTATCTCTTAGAATTTGGCACGTCTTCTTAGGTTTAGTCACTTAGTGCTCTTAATTGGCTTCGGAGCTTTAAGTAGAGGTGTATGTGGCTCTCGCTTCGGCGATTCATTGGACGTGACAAATACGATCAAATGGCTTCGGGCAGTCCTAACAGTCTCTTTACAAACTGATGAGCATTCATATAAATTCCGGTTGTAGTAATTGGCTGGTTCGCTATTGCCTTCCGCAACGACGGCAATGTCGGACCGACTTCTCCGTCTCGACAGCTGGCAGAAGACGGAAATAAATATCCACTGACTGATCTAACATACGGAATAGCAATACATAATGCACGCATTATAATCGCAACTGTGCCACAGTGGAAAAGCTTTCTGATCTACCCTGCGTTCTCCAGTACCCGGTCGGCATGACGTTGAGGCGGGGCTCCGAATATCACCTTACTTCATCGGACATCTTGAGTCACCTAGCCGTACCTGCGAGTGTACTATATATAAGAGCATTAAACTTTTATCCTGCCCCTAAAACCAATAGAATGGAGCTCCCAATCTACCAGGTCGACGCGTTTGCCAACTCGCCATTCACGGGCAACCCTGCCGCAGTTGTCCCGCTTGCCAAATGGCTGGACGACAAGGTACTCCAGAACATTGCAGCCGAGAACAATCTCTCGGAGACTGCGTTTTATGTCACCCGAGAGACCAGCGGTGCAGCCCATGAGAAGGTCTACGAACTCCGGTGGTTCACCCCTGCCGTGGAAGTTGATCTGTGTGGCCATGCAACTATGGCCACCGCTGCTGTTATCTTCCAGACTGAGCCAGCAGACGAAGTGCCATCAGTGCTTCGCTTCGAAACGAAGAGCGGCGAGCTCCGCGTTACTCGCACTGCCTCTGAGACTGGAAAGCTGCTGCTCACAATGAGCTTTCCAACAACCATCCCCGAGATCAAAGAGGAGCCTTTGGCAGAGGACGTTGCCACGGCCCTGGGCCTTACTAACGACGACGTTTCTCAGGTCTTGGAGGCTACTGATTTGATTGTTGTCGTCAAGCGCCAGGAGAAGCTGAATGAATTGAAGCCAAACATGGACCGTATTTTGACTTCCTCTGCGTCTACCTTCCGAGGAATTGTTGTTTGCACCACTGGGAGTGAGACCGACATCGCATCGCGGTTCTTTGCCCCACAGGTGGGAGTTCCTGAAGACCCGGTTACTGGCTCAACTTTCTCGTGGCTTACACCTTACTGGACTTCTAAGCTAGGAAAGAGCAAATTGACTGTTGTCCAGGGAAATGTAGAAAAGCGAATTGGACATGCTACGATTGAGCTCTCTGGGGATAGAGTATTGATCTCAGGCCATGCCCATCTCTACCTAGTCGGCAAGATCATTATTTAGACTGTTACACCAACTGTAAAACGTTCTCAAAAAGGGTGGTTAACACATGACCTATAGGACCAGGTCAATTGACGCTCTATAGCCTCTGTATATCTGATCATGAAATAAATCTTCATCCGAAACTGGAGGGACCATAGTTGCAGCTGTGGACAATAACATACGTATAGATATTAATTAGTTTAAATATATATTGTCGCTATTTTGATTTGTCGATGCTGACTAATCAAATGCGTGCGCACGAAAAATTTAAAAAAATTCGACAGACGCAGGATTCGAACCTGCGCGCGGAGACCGCATTTGATAGCTGAATTAAGTTAATTCAAGTCAAACTCCTTAACCACTCGGACAGCCTGTCAAAACTACTTCATTATTTTTCATGATGACATCTAAAAGGCGGAAACTTCGGCTATCTCCGAAAAATGCAATTGTTGCCTCAATTGCTTATTTTTTGGAGATTTTTTGTGTCAATATCATTAAAAACATATTTATCTAACCTGGTGAGGGCTTTAAATAGCGAAAATTGCTCTATGGGGGGTGTTATTAGGCAAAAACTATTTTCCCCGAAAATGACCCCGTTCCGTTACTTAAAGAACGCAATTGGTACAAAAATAGATCTAAGGGACACTATCTTGGCCCAGTATTCCCCATAGCATCGATACAAATTTCTAATTCCCAATAAAAGAATATGTGAAAATGCCGGGAGTTGTAGACAAAGGAATAGTTGGCCTTTGAATGAATGAATGAATTTTCTGTATTCATAGCCCTTTTCCACATTGTGACCGAGTTAGGCTCTATAGAGTACTGCGTACCTCGAATATTCGTCCGCTTTGCAGACGTTTCGACATATTATAACAAATTAATGAAGTTCAAACCATTTGACAGATGGGGCCAATTAGTCAACTGTTAATAAGTGACTGTTCTATGCTAGTGACCCATTGCCACTTTGTACTGAGTCTGGCCTTTGGTACTGCGAACTTTAAAATGAATGAATGAATGAAATTCTGTATTAGCCCTTTACCACCTTGTGGCCGAGTTAGGCTCTATAGAGTACGTACTGCGTACCTCAAATATTTGTCCGCTTTGCAGATGTTTTGACATCTTATAACAAATTAATGAAAATCAAATCAAATCATTTGATAGATGGGGGCCAATTACAGGTGCATGTAGTCAACACCCTTGCGTTGATGGCACGAGGGAAACCATTAAAAGCTCTGGTAGCTAAACAACTTTAAAATGCGGTTTCAACTCATATATTGTGATGCCGTCGTTATACCTCACTGCGTTGGCTCCTATCCGACTAATGATTCCATATAGAGGACTAAAGCAGGATAATGGAGCTCCCTAAAAACACAAATCGAATTAATACCTGACGGGACGGTCCAAACCGTCCAAACCTAGTAGTACTTCTTACGAAGATGACCTGGATATATATGTGGTACTGTATCCAGAATTGAAGTATGACTGGATGTTAGGCTCTCGAAATTATCAGCGTTTGATTGGATAAGTACTTCTCGTTCATATCAATTGCTATGAGTTTTCAGATACGACTGGTTTCTCGTTCATGTTTGAGAGTTGTTGTACTAAGTATTTCGATGAAATCAGGTTACAACAGTGAGCATAATACACGGTGGATATTAGAACGTGTACCATGAACACTGAGAGGTAGAATACAAAAGTTGCAGCTCTATAGCACTTAAGATTCCTGCTTTGCCGGGTTTCTTTCGATATCAATAGCTTAGATGGGTTCAATTCCCGAGTGTCTATTTTCATGCACCAGGCTACAAATACTACAGTGAAAAGAACAAATAAAATAAACAAAGCACTTTTAATATACCACAAAAATTATTAAAAACAATACACTTAGAGATATATAAGTTGCTTATTTCTTGGCAGCCTTCTGGGCAGACTTGGTGACCTTGCCAGCCTTCTCAGACTTGTCAACAGACTTGATAACACCGACGGCAACGGTCTGTCGCATGTCTCGGACGGCGAATCGACCAAGTGGTGGGTACTCAGTGAAGGTCTCAACGCACATTGGCTTGGATGGGACAAGCTTGACAATGGCGGCATCACCAGCCTTGACGAACTTTGGAGAGTCCTCAGTCTTCTTACCAGTTCGTCGGTCAATCTTCTCAATGAGCTCCTCGAACTTGCAAGCAATGTGAGCAGTGTGGCAATCCAAAACTGGAGAGTAACCAGCAGAGATCTGACCTGGGTGGTTGAAGATGATGACCTGGGCGTTGAAGGAAGCGCAGCCCTTTGGTGGGTCGTTCTTGGAGTCACCGCAAACGTTACCTCGTCGGATATCCTTGACGGAAACGTTCTTCACGTTGAAACCAACGTTGTCACCTGGGACACCCTCAGCGAGCTGCTCGTGGTGCATCTCGACGGACTTGACCTCAGTGGTGACGTTGGCTGGAGCGAAGGTGACAACCATACCTGGCTTGATGACACCAGTCTCGACTCGGCCGACTGGCACCGTGCCGATACCGCCAATCTTGTAGACGTCCTGGAGAGGAAGTCGGAGTGGCTTGTCAAGTGGTCGGCTTGGTGGCTCAATGGAGTCAATGGCCTCCAAAAGGGTCTTACCCTTGAGCTCGCCAGCCTTGGTCTCTCGGGACCAACCCTTGTACCATGGGCAGTTGGTGGATGGCTCCAACATGTTGTCACCGTTCCAGCCAGAGATTGGAACGAAGGCAACAGTCTTAGGGTTGTAACCAACCTTCTTGATGAAGTTGGAGGTCTCCTTCTTGATCTCCTCGAATCGCTTCTCGTCCCACTTGACGGAGTCCATCTTGTTGACGGCAACGATAAGCTGTCGGACACCAAGGGTGAAGGCAAGGAGAGCGTGCTCTCGGGTCTGACCATCCTTGGAGATACCAGCCTCGAACTCACCAACACCAGAGGCGATGATAAGAATGGCGCAATCGGCCTGGGAGGTACCGGTAATCATGTTCTTGATGAAATCTCGGTGACCTGGGGCATCGATAACGGTAACGTTGTACTTTGGAGTCTCGAACTTCCAGAGAGCGATATCAATGGTGATACCTCGCTCTCGCTCAGCCTTAAGCTTGTCAAGGACCCAAGCGTACTTGAAGGAACCCTTACCGAGCTCGGCAGCCTCCTTCTCGAACTTCTCGATGGTTCGCTTGTCAATACCACCGCACTTGTAAATCAAGTGACCAGTGGTGGTAGACTTACCGGAATCGACGTGACCGATAACGACAACGTTGAGATGCAACTTTTCCTTACCCTGTAGACCAACAGTTAGCTCGTGTTCTTCTTCCTCATATCGAGTGCTGCACCGTGCTCTGGTGGCAGATATTCACTTACCATTTTTATTAAATATCAGATGAACTGCTAATGAATTCGGTATGATGGACGGGGGAAAGAAAAAAAAAAAGGAGAATCAACCTACAGGGAACGAGGCGAGTATTTTATATGCGGTGGCCCTATCGGCCCAGCGTGTGGAAGAGCCCCTCGATGCTGCGAAAAATTTTTTTATTGTAAAACCTGCGCACGCACTATGGGAAAATGTGAAAAAAAATTTTGCATGGTTTCTTTTGGATCATTCTTTTATTTTCCTTTATCCTCTTTTGCCTGCAATTTGCCCGATGGCGAGGGTATATCTCAGAACGCCTCTTCGCCGTCAACCCAATCGGGCAGTTTTTCGAGCGGGTTGCATGTAGGTTGTGCCCATGTTTACTGAGTAACCGTGACTGCGTTTTGCTCAATGGCCACATTTGTATCGCCACTACGCTGTGCATCCCCCAGCGGGGCGGGTTCATATTTATCCATTTATTTCCATTCCTGGTTATTTGTGGCCCACTTTTGATTCATCGTGAGAGATGGTGGCGATGGATGGGCAATTCTGACCAGGCAATTGAGGGCTTTTTCGCGCTCATATGACCAGCTTGCTGACTCTTTCTAGCCCCTCAGAAAATGCTCCGAGCTTCCTTTGGCGGACCCCTTTGCACCCCTGTAGTTTTTACTCGGTGGCAAAATAAATAGATGGGTCATCATCGTTCGAGATGATAGATCTTCCTGCCGCATTTGACCTTGCCTGCCCTTCTTCCCAAAATGGGAAACAAGTGGCTTTTCTCTACAATGCTATTGGCTGAAATACGTACTACCTCTGTAGTTGCTGCTTCGTTGCTATTAGCAGCGGAGATACCCTTATGGTCCCAGTTATCGCTGAATATAAACTGACTGCGGAGGTAATTTACCATTTTTAAGGTACTCTCCCACGAATCCTGTTCAATCGATACGGACTGATTAGAATGGTCAATTGACTATAACACTGGTAATACTGTAATTTTAGCCGAGCATACTACCTCTACTGTGCCCTATATAGCGTACGTATACGTAGTCAAACAACGCCCAATCAGGGCGGGACTGTGGAAGACCGGTTATCGGCTCCGGGGACTTGGGAACCCTCCGTACACAAGCAGAGTCAATTAAATGCGACACAACCTTAAATCACTACAGCCCTATCTCTAACAGAGAACACCACTCTGGCATATATAGAAAGCGGAGTGTAGTGTATACATTAGAGTAGCGTGTAGTTTCATATTTCATTCATTCCCTTTGTAACATATATTGCATCTATTGGGACTGGTAAGGGACAACAGCCACGAAAGATATGCCGGCATTCTCTATAGTTGTCCAGATTCTACTCCTCCTGGCGGGGATGGCACAGGGCGCCCTGGCTCTGGAGCACGACCAAGATTTGCACCACTGCACGGCGACCTCACATTTGACTGGTAACTTTTTTGATCTGGCCCCCCTGGAGCGGGCCCTGCCCAAGGATTCGGCCGACTGGCACGTCCGCGGATGGGATTTCCCTGCCAATTTCACGCTCAACATATGCGCTCCTGTAATTGATAGTGTGGACGTTAGCGACGTGGCCGTACCAGGCAATGTCTCCGCCTATTACAAGGACGGCGAGGGCCGGGCGTACTCGCTCGGATCCGTCAGCTCAAAGCCATACTTCCGGGGCCGCAACTTGCTCCTAGAATACACGGGAGGGTCCCACTGCTTCCTGGACGGCGAGATGACGCCGTACAGAATGTCGTCGATCATTTCGTTCAAGTGCGACCAGGAACTTGCGACAACCAACCGAGCAGCCGTTTCGTACGTGGCCAACTCGAACAATTGCACTTTCTTCTTTGAGGTGCGAACCCCGCATGCATGCCCATCAGTGGACGCCGAGGAGTCCCTGTCGCCACTGGTAATATTCCTCTTCATCACCATGGTTGCCGTCGGGGTGTACTATCTTGCTACACGGCTGCGAACAGCCAGCTTCCGTCGACGGTTCAATAATACCTACAGTAAGGACTACCTGCCAAATTAAGCATACGGAGTATTGCACTATTTATTATTATTAATTATATCGTTTCGTCTCATTCATATCCCATATCTCTAGTTAGTTACATGTCAGCGTTACATTTGAAGGAAGCTGAGGCCCGAAAGCTCGCCCTGTTGCGAAAAGAACTCATTCCAGGCCTTGGCATCAATATCGGGCTGCTGCTGTGGGTTTTGTGAAGGAGCTTGCTCGGGCTGTGGCTCCTGCGGGGCACCCGTTGCCACAAAGCCGGGGTTGCTGGCACTAGTGGGTGGAGCGGTTGGAACAGGAGCGTTTTGGGGATAATTGCCGTTGGAATTAGCATTGTTGGTCATATACGGCGGCAAGAACCGCCCAAATAGCTGCTGGTCAACCTGGTCCATAAACCCTGGTACGTAGGTATACGGTGTTGATCCGTTAGAGGCAGTGGTGTTAAAGTCAAGCCCATCGAAAAGAGGATCCGGCACCTGGCTGTAACCTTCGACTGGGTTTAGCGAGCCCACAGAGGACGAAGTAGGGTGGTTCACCATAGCCGGCTCTTCGGTCGACCCAGTACCATTGGCGCCAGGGAAACTTCCATAACTCAATGTGTTTTCAGCAAGAGGAACTTGTGGCACCTGCTGCTGCTGTGACTCTTGTAATTGCTGCTGCTGCTGCTGCTGCTCTGGTTCTTGATATGGGGGAGAAAAGTCGTCGTCATCTTGCTCAGGCTGAGGCTCCTCACCGGCGGCCGACTTTTCAAAGTCTGTGACGCTTACCGGGTACTGGCTGTACGGTTTGTCGATGGGACGCGCCTTGACTCGTTCGTTGAGCTCCTTAAAGAGCCCGCTGAGCATGTTATAGGTTCGCGTGGCGGTCATGGAGCTGTCCTTGAGTCGGTTCAGGGCGTTCTTTCCAAGCTCAGCGTCTACGCGAATCTCATTAGCCAGCTCGGGGCGATGGTTTTGGTTCTCGCGCACAAACTGAATGAGACAGGCCACGGCGAAGAACAGAGTATACACCGAGAACCAATACGCGCCATTGAGCTTGTTCTTGGCCACAAGATCGTTGGCAAGGTACACTGCCCTTCTAGCAACGTCGACGCACTTTCGACTCAATGCTATAGCCCGCGAGTCCCCAGTGGACTTTGGCGAGCAATAATGGATGAACGGCCGGTAGAGCATAATCTGCGTGTAGCAATAAGTAAGAGAGAGATAGCGGTTTGCCTTGAGATACTCTGGCGGCACGGGGGCCCCCGGTTTGAGGGTCTCGGGCAGGCTCTCGTGCCACGTACGGATCTCAATCTCTAGCTCCTCTATTTTGCTGAACATGGACTCGTCGGTGGGGCGGATGGGATAGATGCGCTTCATGACATGGTCGAGAATGGTCATTAGAGTGGTATGGGCGTTGGAGATGCCGACGGAGGAGAGCTTGCCGGGCTGCTGGTCAAAGTAGCCGTCCTCGGTAACGTTTTCGTCGTCAATGTCGACGGGCAGCTCCTGGTCAAAGTCGGACTCGTCAATGCCGCGGGGCAGGCCCAGCACGGCATTGACGTAGACATCCATCTTGCGGATTGTCCAAAACAACCGCTTGCGCGTCTCGAGCTCAATAGGGTTAAAGTTGTGGCTGACTTTACGGTGCAGGCCGGCCCGCATGGCTGCTCTCAGCGCGAGGCCGATATACGAGTAGCACGTGCTCAGGCGGGCCGAGCACTGCAAAAAGAGCACCATCATGACGATGGACTGGATGGCGTACAGCTCTCTGGCGTCGGTAATGTCAATGAGCTTGCGTGCGGCGGCAAAGTACTTGTACCCTTCGCTGGCGTCCTTAATGCCGAGCTGCTTGGACTTGTCCATGGAGAAAAGAACACCGACCGCCATGACCGAGTACATGAGCGGCAGGATCTTGTACTGCTTGTCCGAGTAGTCCTCCGGGTCCGTCTCGTAGAGCAGATCGAGGTCGCGGATGAATGACGGGCGGTGGTAGAACCGGAACAGCACGCACGCGTTCTCCCAGACGGCCTCGATGAGCTGGATGGCAATGTGTTTCGGGGGCAGGATGATCTTGATCTCGGTCGGGCCCTCGTCAATGCTCTGCGGGCTCATGAGGTCGGAGGATCGGTCTGGGCTGTTGCGCTGGAACTTGTACGAGGCCATCCGCGCATTGGCCAGCAGCGTCGAGGACGCAATGCCGTCGCTCTTGCCGCGCTGGATAAAGTCGACGAGGCTGTTGGTGTCGAAATTGGGCGAAAATATGTCGACCCCGGGCAAAAGGGCCTCGATCACCGAAGTGGCGGCCCTGAGCCGCGACTCCGTCTTAACGGTGCCGGGGAGCTTCCTCCGCGACGAGGGCTGGTCGTAGGTGCACTCGTAGCTGTACACGGAGCAGTGCATGCACGGCAGTTGGCCGTCGCACCGGATCTTCTTTTTCCGGCACAGGTCGCACGCCCTGGTCACCCGCTTGCGCTTCTTGCTGGGTGGCGAAGAGGTCGTCAGCGCGTTCATCTCATTCATCATCGTTTCAACGCCAAACCAGACTGTGTGGCGCCCGGTTGCTGATTACTATCGGTTTCGTGGAGTGCGGAGGGTGGGAATGAGTCGTTTGGTCGTCGAAGATTAGATTTTTTTGTTTTTCGTGTGGAGGGTTTCTCCCGATTCACGGCTTTCATATGCAAGGGAAATTCATCGCCAGCGAAAAGGCTCCCAAAAGCGGCTTTGCGCCGGCAGGTTGCGGGTCAAACGCCGATCCAACCCCACAGCCGCACAAAACGCGGCGCTCTGCCACCGCACTCGGCCGACCGCGCTATAGCTGCTCCAGCGTTATAGGTTGAGTTATAGCAGGATGAGTTATAGAGCGAGTGTTAGCTGCCTAGTGTTGGTTGAGAATTGTCTGTCCGCAATAAGCCACCAAGTGTGTATAGTAGTCTTGAACTAATAGCTGCAATTTTGCGTTATGGGTATTAGGTTGCGGTAGAGCGTCTGTAGAGCTCGTAGTTTAACGTTGTTTGGTAATGCAGACAGCTGTAATGCATGCTTTCCATGCCTGGTGGTTTAGTAGTCTGTAGCCACGGTAGCGGTACACGCAGCATGCAGCACACCAAACGTGTCAACAAAGTACGACAACGTGCTAGCATCTACATAGTAGCAGTACAGCGAAATACCTGACGGCGATTTACTACAATTGATGGCAGTTGACGGCAGCAACGCGTCGGGGTGGCAAATTAAACGCGACAGCGGGTGATGGAATAATCCCGCGAGGCGCGCTGCAAGTCTGGCAACAGGCGTCTTTTGCGTGCGTGGATATCCCACCGGAGAAGCGCCCGTACAAACAAAATAAACAAAACCAAGACAGCGAGCGATGGTCAAGGGCCCGTCAGCGCAGGGCAACCACATGGGCAGACGACAGACACACGATAAGATAGCGCAACCCCATACTGGCAGACCCGCCGTGTCGTCCAGCGCGATTCTAGAGTGTACCAGCGAGCTGGGACAAGTCAGATTGTGTCGAGCAATTGTGTCGGTGTCTTCCCTCATTCCATTACCTTTTTTTTATTTTTATTTTTTTGCGGTGTAATTTTGTTGCATTTTGAATACACTTTGGCTTTTCCTCCCTTGCCTTTTTTTTTATATATCTCTGATATATACTTTTGATACCAACTTTAAACCAAATCAAACTATAGCACTCGCCGCGACTACATAAAGGCACGGGGATTCGTTTGTTTGTTTTGTTTGGCGGGTGTTTGTTTGTTTGTTGTTTTATTTTGATCTCTTGATCTCTTGCACTCTCTCTCGCAATACCGCCAATAAATAAGACAGGGGCATGCTGATAGTATAATGCCGACATCGCCTACTAAACGAAGACAGGTGTCCAACCCCCCGTCGCGCCTCGGCAAACGCCGTAAGGCCGACGAGGTGGCGCCGCCAGACGTGCCAGAGGTCGACGTCAACACGGTCATCGCCCACCTGACAATGCCCAAAGTGCCGCCCCTGGTCTCTTACACGTACTCGAATAACGTGTCCAACACGGAGGTCCAGGCCTACGCCAAGCTCGCCGGGTCCTCGTGGACCTACTACATCAAAGAGCTCCCCGTCGTCATTGGCCGGAGCTCGCCCGACGGCGGCACCGAGACCAAGGAGGGAGAGCGCATCGACATTGATCTCGCGCCGGCCCGGGTAGTGAGCAGAAAGCACGCCGTCATACACTATGTGGCCGAAAAGTCCGAGTGGGTGATCCGCGTCTCGGGGCTCAACGGCGTCAAAATCAACAAGGCCATGTGCAAGGACGACTCGTTTGTCATTGAGAGCGGGTCCATTCTCGATATTGGCGGGGTGCAAATGATGTTTGTCCTGCCGGGCACCCTTCCGAAGATTGCGCCCGAAATGTACCCCGGCAGTCCAAGCAAAAACCGAGCTAAACGGTCTCCGCAGAGACAGACGCGACATGTCAGAGGTGACTCTGAGAGCACGGTGAATGGATCGTCTACGGCCCATGGTACTCCTGCCCCAACTCCTCCGCCGGCACCGCAGTTCCAGCCGCCGCAGGCCCAACCAACCACCGAGTACCAGCCTCCAGCGGAAAGCATTGCCTCGTCCTCTGCAGGGAACAGCTACCCCAAGGGCGTGGCTATTATTACTCGTCCGCAGGTACGCGGAGTGATCCAGACGAACCAGTATCAGGACCAGGACCTGAGCTCCGACGACGCCAAGGACATCAAACCTCCGTACAGCTACGCGACAATGATCACCCAGGCGATTCTGTCCTCTGAGGAGATGATGATGTCATTAGCAGATATCTATGACTGGATTGCCAAGCAGTACTCGTTTTACCGGCACTCCAAGTCGGGGTGGCAGAACTCGATCCGGCACAATCTGTCGCTCAACAAGGCGTTTGAAAAGGTGCCGCGTAAGGCCAATGAGCCTGGAAAGGGAATGAAGTGGCAGATTACCCCCGAGTTTAAAGAGGAGTTTATTCGTAAGGCCAACATGGGCAGGCTTGCCAAGGGCAGTGGGAAGCGCCAGCGCCAGCAGAGGCAGCAGAACCCACCACCACCACATCCTCCTCCTCCTCCGCCACAGGTCCCTCCGGCCTCCCAGGTTGCGCAGGTAGCTCAAGTTTCTCAAGCTGCCCAAGCGCCCCCAGTCTCTCAGACCCAAACCACTCAAGGCCCTCAAATGCATTTCCCACCGAACCAACTGCCCCCGCCTTCTTCATTCTCGCCCCAGCAACAGGGCCCGCTTCCGTCGCTCGGCCAATTGGCTCCTCTCCATAATCTCCAGCCCATTCCCTCGATGCATGCCCTTCCTTCGCCTTACAATACTAACAAGAATAATGACGGGTTCACGACGCCGCAAAAGCCGTACGACGACAAGGCGCTGCCTTCTCTACCCCCGCCGCCTCTGGCGATATCCAGCATTATGACCTCGCCGACACACAGATACCCCGTTACCCAGGCGGAGGCGTACACGCCCGACCGCGGAACGTCGCTTACGCAGCCCAAGACGGCCAGCAAGATGAGCTCCGGCTTTGTTAATAACATGGGCGGCATGAACATCAACACGCCCGCCCACCAGCAACTAACTAACCTCCAGCTAGCACCGCCCTCGTCTGCCCAGCAGCAGCAATTGCCGTCCTCCTTCCTCCCCGGGTCCTCGCCAGCGCCGTTCTGGAAGTACATGAACACGACACCGCTGCGCAACGCTGTCGATGATTCGCCGACAAAGTACTCGTCCCCGACTGTGGTCGACCACAAGCAGACCCCGCGCAAGGAGCTGACGCCGGAAAAGAAGCCCGTACTTGGCGACTTGAAGAACGTCGACCTTGCCAAAGGGTTCAATGGGACGAAGGAGAACGACTCGGGCGAATAATGTACATAAGCTATTTATTTATTATTATCACGAAAAACATAAACCCAAGCCCCCGGTAGTTGGTCGAGATCTCTTGGTTACAGCGTAACAAATCTCCCAACGAGCGAGCGTAGCGACAAGTGAGAATGTGTCGTCGATTTCCCAACTGACGAACCACGACACGCAAAAATGATAGCGCTTGGGGCGGTGTACATCGTGGACCTGACAGGCCAGATCGTCTTCGACTACCCGATCAGTGTCGAGAGCTCGAACATACGCGCCGTCATCCCGACCGCGCTGGAAGATCAGGCTGCGTCGAGCGGTAAGGTCGTGGAGCTGCCCAACACCCGGCTCGTGCTGTACACCCAGAAACACGGCAATATGATGGTAATGGCGGTCTGCGACAGCAGCACACCTGCATTGGTACCATACGAGTGGATGAACAGGCTAGTTGAGACCCTCGAGGTGGTGCTTGGGGCGCCTATTATGCCCATGAAGATCCAGGCCAACCTCAGCACTGTGGCTATGATCGTCAATGAAATGGTTGACAATGACGGATTCCCTCTGACGACGGAGCCAGACGTTGTACGGGGGCTTGTGCCCCATGGCGGGCTTCTAACGAAGCTGCTACAGGGCGGGTCGAGCTCCAATAGCACGTCGAATGGCAGTTCTAAAGGGGGCATTTCGTCTGCCTCTCTGGCGGTCAATGAGCTCCCCTGGCGGCGCCCCAACGTGCGGCACACTAACAATGAGTTCTTTGTCGACATGGTAGAGACGATATACGCCGTCATTACGCCGCGCAAGCCGTATACTAGGTCGAGCCGCACGACGGGAGGCGCAAACAACAGTGCCGCCGCATTCGGTGCGGCTGCAACGAACTCTGCATTTTTGTCGTCGGGGGGCAGCCATGTGCCGATGAAGCCGCTTCTGTGCCGCCTCGAGGGCGCCATATTTGTCACGAGCCACCTGTCTGGAGTTCCCACGATCGACCTGAGCCTGTCAGTGCCGCCAAAGCTGCGGGAGCAGTTTTCTAATGCGTCGCTGCACCAATGCATTGATCGGGCGCGGTTCGACAACTCGCCCGAGAGTTTAGGCTTCACTCCGCCCGATGGAAAGAGCCTGCTGGCATCATATACGACGGATCTGCCGAGTACGTACACTAACGACTTTTTAGTTCATGCCGAGCTCAAGACGCGAGTGGGCATGAACCGGGACGAGTTCGAGGTGCGAGTGTGGACGGCGGTGTCGCGCAGCGTCAAGCATGTAGAGTCGCTGAGCATTAACGTCGTGTCGAGTCCGAACGTCAAGTCGGTCAAGTCGCTGCGGCTCACTGCCGGCGATTTCCACATTGTATCGGAGGGTGGTGTAGGCGAATGGCGGTTCCCGGGCAAGACTGCGCTGGGGTGGTCAGCGTCTCTCCATGGGGTGCTTGTGAGCCACGAGGACGAGGACGAGGCTGCGGCGGCGACTGCGCAGCTGTGCTTCCCGACACATTTAACGCTGTCGTACCAGCTCACGGGGCAGGTGCCATCGGGGATCAAGGTCAACAACCTGCGCATTTCTTCTAAGAACATTGGCGACGGGGTAAAGCCGTACAAGGGTGTGAGATACTCGACCCAGGTCGGTGAATACACTGTCCGAGCGCATTAACGAGCATACTACTGCGAACGGCAAGTGGCAACGACAGCCAAGTAATTACGCTATATACAGCCAGGCGACTAACGACAGCTAAGTAAGTACGCTATATGCAGCGAGACGACAAAGGTCTCGACAACCTAGTAACTAAGCTATATAGAGGGAGCAGTCCCACAAGCCAACAAGCAAAAATGAAAAACAGCGCGACAAAATGGTTCGATGGCGAGAATATTAGCATTCGACTAGGATATTATACAGCATCTGGCGCCGCGATCTTCATCGGATCTTCTTCGCGACTTGGACTTGCTCGTATTTGACTTTGACCGGTCGAGCTCAAACGACTGCGGCTTGACGGATACATGGACTACGGTGGGGTTGGGCGACGTGATGCCGCATTCTTCGAGAGTCTGCGAGTCTTCAAGAACCTTGCCGAAGTGGATCAGCCGTATATTTGCGGCCGTCGAAGGGCTGTTGCCCCATGCTACACCTTGTTAGGCTCATATTCAGGGAAGCGGCGGTATACGTACCATCTTTCCACGCCTGGAATAGCGCGTTTCTAAAATGCTCCACCGTAATGCTACTAGGGGTCTTTTCATCCTGCGGCGGAATATTGAACTTGCTCCTCTGGCCCGAGATGAGCATGAGCGTGACTTGGACCCCTGATGCACTGTCCTCAATCTCGTCCACCGTGCTGTTATTGCGCGCCGTGCTATCCTCAATCTCGTCCCCTGGGCCGACTGTCTGGGCCCCGTTATCTGGCGCATCTCCAATCTGTGCCTCCGTATCCTGTGCCTCTGCGGCATTGCTTGTGATGCCAGTGTTGCTGTTGTCGCTGTTGTCATTGCTGGCTGTTTGGTCTGCAGACCCCCGCGTCAGGACGGCCTCCTGGGGTTCCTGTGAGCTCGACATGGGTTGCAGGTGGGAAAACAGTAAAAATGCTCTATGCCAAACAAGTTTGCAACGGTCGTGAGCCGCTATAAAAGGTTAGTACCACAACGAACCTTGACACCCAGTGACGTTTTAAACATATGATGGTGTTCTGCTCCCCTTGGGTCTTTTGTTTCACACTAAGGTCCGGCACGATGGGAGCGATAAGGTTCCGGGGATGCCGTCAGGTTGCCTTGCGCCGCACTTGTTCGGCCGTAAAAGTGGGCCTAGACCGTGCGGCTCATGCACCGTGCCAGAAATCCGGGGTCTGAGCCCCATACCAGCACTGCCGGGTAACCGCACTCCCCTCACTGAGCTCAGCCGCGAGAGATACGCGAGCTCCAGCGAGTGTCACGGGTGGTATGTGTCTGGCGAGCTGGCTTACTAGGGGGGGCTGTTCCCCCAAGTTCTCCCCGTAGCAAGGGGCTCTATCCCCAGATCCCCTTTTTTGAAGCATGTCTGTTATATGGACAGAGCTTAAAGTAGTAGGGTTAGTCACGTGATTTGTGTACCTGAATATTTCAAAGTCACACTAGCCCAGCGTAGCACACATCACACCAGTTGGGACTGGTTTCACCGCTGCTTTTCTCGAAAGTCCCCCGAGGCAGTGCCGGCCCGGAATTCCTGCGCGTTGGGAGTGTTTGGAATATATTTTTTAGTGGTGTGGCGCCCGCGGTTGGGAGTTTGGACTGGTCGCCTAGGCAGCCGGAAAGCACCCACCAGGGGGGCCTAACTATGTGTGGGTGTGGCCCGCGAGACGGCTGGAAAAAAAAGCTTTCAATAACAATTTTCAAATAATACAACCCTTCACCTCAAGTCTCGACAACCCCCAGTATCGACAACCATGAGCACCTTCGAGCCAGTTATTGTCATTGATGGTAAGTGAAACGACACGAGAAACGTATGGGAAACAAAAACTAACTGAAATAACAGGCAAGGGCCATCTTCTTGGTCGACTCGCTTCCACTGTTGCCAAGCAGCTTTTGAACGGTCAGCACGTTGTTGTCGTTCGATGCGAGGACCTCAACATCTCCGGCGACTTCTTCCGAGCCAAGCTCAAGTACCACGCCTACTTGCGAAAGGCCACCCGATACAACAAGAAGAAGGGTCCATTCCACTTCCGAGCCCCATCTCGAATCTTCTACAAGGCCGTGCGAGGCATGATCTCCCACAAGACTGCCCGAGGCCAGGCCGCCTTGGAGCGACTGAAGGTGTTTGAGGGTGTCCCACCACCATACGACCGACAGAAGCGAGTTGTTGTCCCACAGGCTCTCCGAGTCCTGCGATTGAAGCAGGGCCGAAAGTACTGCACCGTTGGCCGACTGAGCCACGAGGTTGGCTGGAAGTACCAGGACGTTGTCTCGCGACTCGAGGAGCGACGTAAGGTCAAGTCCCAGGCCTACTACGCCAAGAAGCTCGCTTTGCAGAAGAAGGTTGCCGCCGCTAAGAAGGCCGTTGCCGGCTCTGAGGCTGACCAGAAGCTCGCTGCCCTGGGCTACTAAGTTCCCTTTCCTCCTCCTCCACCCAAAAAAAGAGAGATTCAAATGAAACTACATTTTTTGTTTCCACCCCATCACACTCCTCCCATGCTGTCATTACTATAATGTAATATGATTTATTGTGAATATCTATCCGTAATCCGTAACCCTCGCAGCACTCATGCCCTGTAGCCGACATGCCCCTTTGGGGGCCAGCCCCCAAACCCCCGGAGCTGGGGGGGAACCCCCCAGACCCCCCTTTTGTTACAGCGTAACAAGCTGCATCACTAGCGCTACTCGCTCTCATTACCAAGCCGGTAACGAAATAAAGTAATACGATTTTTTTGAATATCTAGGATATCTAGCCCCATAAACGCCCATACTTTTTGGCGGTAACAACCCTTAATACGTAAGCCATATACCGGGTCAGTCCAGGAGCACAACCTGTTACGCTGTTACGAAAGGGGGGTCTGGGGGGTTCCCCCCCAGCTCCGGGGGTTTGGGGGCTGGCCCCCAATAGGCAACTGGTTAGGCTGTAACCAGCGGCCGGGTAAGGGGCGTAACAAGGCGTGGTACCGATGAGATAAGGCATTACTAATACTCCACGTGACCCGTGACGGGCCACATGACGACGCCCGCGCCGGTTTGACTAGCAAGGGCCCCAGAGGGGCAAGCGGACCTAAACAGTCTAAAGCCTGACTCGAGGGCGACTCGAGCGGTCTGCGTAGTCGAACGCAATTAGCGTGGCTCATGCGGTGACGCGTGATAACGTGGTCGGGTGCAGTGCATAGGCAGCCTTCCTAATGTATGATAGCTTTTAGGAGTGGCAATCTCCGGTGAGGAGAGGCCGAGGAGACCCGCAAAAGCAAAACGGCAATGTACCGGCAGTGTCTCGAAAGACCGATGAATGACTTTTTCAAGATATTTCAAATGGCAACCGTAACTCAAGGTTTCTTTTTGAAATTGGGGCTTTTCCCCACAGGCACTGGGCACTATTTAACAGCGCGGTCGGCGGGCATGGCCTGCCGGGATTGGTACATTTATTCGCCATTTGAAGGAATACTTGAGTGCGTTTTGTGTTATCTCTATTAGGCCGTAACGATCGCTGCAGCACCTCCTCTCCACGTTTGACGTACCCCCTCTGTAATAATCACCTATATTTATTTCAACCATTTGTCAAGGGTGAAATTCCGGACCAGAGGTTATTTTCACCACCCCTGAGTTACCCGCCAGAGCTTAAACACAACCAGCCAGAGCCTTATTTAACTCTACCAAACAAACACGAGTATTCGTTAGTACTGCAGAGTGCTCCAGCATTGTTCTTAGTACTTGAGCTTTAGTACTTGAGCTTGAAATAGTACTGCGAATAGCCGACACGATTAGCCAAGTACTACGAATAACCAATAACCAATAGTACTGCGATAACTAATAGTACAACCAAGTACTGCAGAATACCAATAGTACTGCGAATAACAAATAGTACTGCAGTTGCCAATATTACTGCGAATAACCAAGTACTACATTAGCCGATAGTACTGCACAAATACCAATAGTACTGCACAAATACCAACAGTACTGCGAATATCCGGGAGTACTGAAAGAGGCTGGAGACGGATACATTTATATGAGCAATAATGTCCGCTCTCTCGCTAGCACTCCACAAGGACAAGACCAAGCTCTTGGCCGGCCAGGAGGCCCCCCAGGCCGACCCCGAAAAGCCATTGGACGCCAGTAACGGTAACAGCGCCAATCGCGGCGTGGCCTCCACCGCCGCCCGCACCATTGAAGTGCCCAACTCGACGACGGTCGACACGTTTGCGCTCACGCCGACGCCGCCCCACAGCTTGCTCGGCAAGGCCCACGCCAACAACAGCTCTCTGTCGTCGTCGCCGGCGCTCCACTCGCCGGCAATTGCGCCCTCTACGCCGCCGTCTACCTACCGCTCCGGATCCTTCTCCGGCTCGCGGCCGAGCGCGCTCCACCCGCACTTCAGCCCCGTCCCGCGCTCGGGGTTCGACCTGCCGCCGCTCAAGCACGGGCCGCAGCCGTACCCGACGGCGTCGTCGTTTGGCAGCCCCAACTCGTACTCGAGCTCGTTTGAGTACTACCACCAGCACCGGCTCAGCAGCGGCGCCGGCCCGCAGCGGAGCTCGTCCCGCTCGCGCCGGTACTCGACCTCTGCCGCCCCGCCGACCCAGCTGCGCGCGTCGCCGTCGAGCTCCGTAACGGGCTCCGTTACGGGCACGTCACCCAGCACCAACGGGGCTGCAACGAGCCCTGCAGGCACCGCATACGCGCACTCGCACCTGCACCACCCCTCGCTGCACCCGCATAACAGCGAGGCGCACCGGGGCCCGCTCAACACCAACTCGCCCGTGGCGCTCGCCGCCGCCGCTGCGGTCACGCCGGACAAGCTCGCCAAGCTGCTGCTGTCGCAGGGGCCGCTGGCGATCCGGCACATCACGGGCCACCTGGCGCTGACGATTCCCGGGTTCGCGGACCTGTCGCTGTCCAAGCAGCGGCGGCTCATTATCGCCGTGCTCGACGCGCCGCACAAGGGCGTCAAGTTCAACAAGGTGGGCTGGGGCCGCTGGTCGTGCGAGCGCACCGACTCGGCGCGGAGCTCGCCCGACGAGAACGACAAGCCGCTGGTGCACCCGCATGCGCCGCACCACAAGTCGAAGCGGCGCGAGAGTATCACGGCAGGGCTGTACAACCAGCACAAGCCGCCCATGTCGCCGCTGCTCAATGCGGTCGACAAGCACTGGCACGACGATGTCGATCTTGCCGACGACGACATGATGTTCCACAATGCGCCGCTTAAGAAGGCGCAGGACACAGCCGTGTTTGACGACGAGGACGACGATGACGACTACGACTACGACGACGACGACTATGACGAGTACGGCCTCAAGCACCCGCGCAAGCGTGCCGACTCGGTGGTTGAGGAGACCAAGCAGGAGACGGACGAGGAGGACTGGCAGAGCATGGGGCCCGAGCTGCTCAAAAAGCCGCCGCATCACAAGCGGCTCTCCGTCGCCCAGCGCGAGCAGGAGGCCATTGATGCGCTCGTGCAGCTCTCGTCGGTCTAACGATATACGATATATGAATGATATAATGATATTTCTAATAGATATAGAATAACCGGTATATTTTTCGTTTTAAGGGTTTGTTACGCTGTAACAAAGTCGTTTGTGCCTGCAAAATGGCGTTAATTCACATTCGCTTATATAGGGGCATTTCCTTGCGTGAAAAAAGCTCAATTGATATCCAATTTTTTGTTGCCAAGGGTCTTTCGGAGTGTAGTTCCCGTATTGAAGTCCAATTACCTCCCTAGCTAGCGCCTGTGGCTGAGAACGAGGGCAAGAACATCAGCAATTGTTAAAAGCTGTTGGGAGCGGTAGTTACTGCGTAACAAAGATTTGAACCGTGGGCAAATAGCATTAATTCACATTCGCTTATATGGGGTCGACACTTCCTTGCGTGAAAAAAGCTCAATTGAAATCCAATTATTTGCTGATTGGGGTATTTCAGATGTATTTCTCGTATTATAGCGCAATTATGTGCTATCTAGCATATATGACTGAGAAAGCAAAGGGGGTTGGGCTCCAGTGCATTTGTTACAAACTTTGGGAGCAGTAGCTACGGCGTAACAAATATTTTGTATCGCACGCGAATTAGCGTTAATTTACATTCACTATATGGGGGCTCTTACGCGGGTGATAAAAGCACCATTGATGCTCAATTTTTCGTTCAGAGAAACCAAATTAGGCATAGATCCAGTATTAAAGCTTAAAAACATGCTAGCCTGTGCATATGGCTGCTGTGGCTGGTCCTATCAGCGCGTTGTAAAATAGCGTCAGTTTACGTTCGTTGGCATGGGTGCGCGCAATACACTCGCCGACATTCTTAGACTAAAACCAGTTACAGGAGTTCATTCCTTGCGAATGAGGGGGGTCTGGGGGGTCTCCCCCCAGCCACGGGGGTTTGGGGGCTGGTCCCCAAGTACACACCGGCGTATTACGTACAATTAACAGTTACAGAGCAGTTCCACAGATCAATTGGGTTGCAAATGGGTTTTGGGGCGGGGGAGGGATGATTTGGCCTTTTGTCTTTTAGTTTTACAAAGAGACTATACACAGATACTCAGAATCAATCGTTTCTCGCCTACGAGGGCAGGGCGGCAGCGCTTAGGCGCCGAGGGAAGGGAACTCCTTGGCGGAGCCAAGGTCGACGGAGGCAACGTTCTGCTGGCTCCGGCCACCACGCTTGGCGGTGGTTGGTCGGGCGCCGCCTCGTGGGCCGCCACGGCCGCCTCGAGGACCACTGGTTCGCTGTGGTCGGTCGGATCGCGGGCTGGCGAAGCCAAACTCTGCCTCAATAACGGTCTTCTCCTTCTTGGCCTTGGATCGGACGGTCTTGGTTCGGGTAGCCTCGAAAAGCTGCTCCTCCTGCTTCTCGATCTTGGCGGCGTTCTGCCACTTGGAGTCGTCCTGGCCCTCGTTGGCCTGTCGCACGGCACGGGTGGAGGCGACCTCGGACTTCTTGACGGAGAGCTCGGCAAAGTAGTCGTCGAGGGTCTTGGTGGAGTCTGGCTCCTCAACGACGGCGGCCTCGGCCTCGGCGTCCTCCTTGGCGATGGACTCGCCGGCAGCCTCCTCCTCGAGCTGCTTCTTGTTGTCGCCCCAGCCCTTGGAGACTCGCTTGGAGGTGTCCTTCTTGCCGGTGGCGGACTGACGGTCCTTGGATCGTCGCGGCGCCCGGGCGGCGGCGGTCTCGGTTGGAGCGCCCTTGGATCGGTTGGTGTTTCGACCAACGTTCTTGTCTCGGAAGGCGCCCTCGTTGCCAGACGGCTGCTTTCGGTTTGGGTTGGCCTTGGCCGGGTTGGCCTTTGGTGGAGCCGCGTCCGTCTTCTTGGAAGAAGTGGTCTTCTTCACGACTGGGACGCCTGGGGCGCTCTCGACCTGGTCCTCATCCAGAACGGCGAAAAGGTTCTTGGAAGCAACAGACATGATTCTCTCGGGGTAGAGGTATAAATAGACTCCGGCTGTAAAACGCAAAAAGAGCTCGCGGAGAGAAAGGACCAATTAACGCACCTCAAACGGGGTATTCGCCTTTCCTTTTAGATCAAAAAAGAAGAGTATTCAACCAAAGGGTTTGACTGGAAGAAAGAGTTTTTTTTGCAATTGGGTCCCAAATGCGAAAAATTTTGTCACTGTCGGCGGTGGGTGTGGGTGCATGCCCGGTTTGGGACATTACCTCCCCTGCCAGCGCATCCCGAGTTAAGTTAATTCGCTTCGCCAGTCCTGCGTGTACGCCCGCCCGCCTCGCGTGCCGTGAATATCGCAGCACCCCGAGTCCGGGGCATCTGCACTCCACCTTCTTTTTCCCTGTCTTTCCCCGTCCTTGCGGACCCTGCCATGCACTGCGCGGCTCTGCTGTGCTCGAGGCATGGAATGGTGTATCGCCAGTTTGAGCCGGTGTGATACCTGCATGTGAATAAGCCACAATGTATTGTTAGTTCGGGAGCTTAATTCCCCTGGCACTTATTTCAGTATGCTGTGCTACGTATAACTATTTATGGCATCTATTGGTCAAAGTCCAATAGCACTATGGGTGACTTGCGTAGATAGTCATGCTGTATATCGATCAATCAGTCGTTTGATGAACCGTCATGCGGCTGTTTGTTTGGATGAACGCACGGCTGTGGCCAATTACTGTACCTAGTTATCAAACACGCTAAAAAAGTAGGTTAGCAACAACTCTCTATCCATATCAGATACCAGAGTCTGTACTGACAAGCTGAGTAGTCACTCGAGCTCTCGAGCTCCTGTAGCTAGAGGTAACCCCCAGAGCCCCCGTTCCCTCCCTCCTGCGTAGGAATTTCTAGGCATGAGGAGGACAAAACCTCCTTTTCTCTCTCGTTTAGAATTTCCCATGTGGATATCGAAAGTTATTCTAACGCTTTGGAATGTACCAATGGGCCACGGCTAATTATTATAGCAAAATGGGTGGTATGCATTAGCTGTGGCACAAAAGTGGTTCATCCAATTTGGCTGCTTGCCCTCGGGTTGATCAGCCAATTATCCCGATCTTGCGCAAGAAGCTCTTCCATAAGCGAATGCATGGTACAAGCAGCTTCTTCATGAATCTCGCTGACGCTCGCTTACTGCGCATGTGAGCAGGTAATTGTTGTGATACTGCAGCTAAACTTGCTACAGGCATCTCCTCCCTTCAATTGATCCGACTTTAGATGTACCGTAATTTCAGCCCCATCTCCCTTTTACTCTCAATTGGGTATCGTAGTCTTTCGGTGACCGCCGACTATGTAGTGGTAGTAATGCCTTCAAATCCTTGTTTCCTAGCTTCAAGCTCTTGTCGTTTGGAAGCCGTTTGAAATTACGCAATTGGATGTTAGCCTCATAGTTAACGTTCAGTTAAATTCTACGCTGGTGATCTAATTGATACTGTTACTCTATATATTCTTACCAGTATTCTCGGCACCGCATCAATGCTATCAGTAAATGGCGAGAGTCTAGCTATGAGTTGTCAGAAGGTTGAACCACGGTACCATTTTTTCTAACCTCACCTCTCAAAATCACACAGAACCGTACCCATAACCCAAGTGTAATTTCTTTTAGCACCTAATTTTGTCAGAACCCGTTTTGTGCTATAGTATACCTGCTCGATATATACGGTAGATCTCTAGGATAATACCGTTACCTATACCGAGCTCATCGATGCCATACTGTACCGTACACGAACACTAAGATCTACCGTAGTTTCTACCGGTACTGTACCATCAATAATACTTAACTTTATATAATTGAGTAATTAAGCTTAATTACAAAGTCACGTGATATCGCAAAAAAATCAAAACAAATACATCACTTCGCAGTGATCGTTGCACCCCACACGGGACTCGAACCCGCAGTCTTCCGCTGTGTCAAACAGGGGCCTGCTTAGGAGGCGGATGCCTTAACCATTTGGCCAATGGGGCAAGAGACACATCATTTTGGATTTTGGACAGTGTCAATCAGGTTTGAGCCGCATTTGGAGCGGCTCATGAGGCTTTGAGCCGCATTTTAATTTTTTAATTTCTCCTCGAATAAAACTCCTATGGACTTGTAATCTTTTGAATTACAGAGTAAAATGTGTTAACTTGCCTACAAGCTATAAATATCCCCATTTAATAATGAAATTGCGCAGTGGCGCAGAGTTGAGTATTCATGAATGAACTTTCTGTATGAATGAATGAATGAATGAATTTTCTGTATTTATAGCCCTTTGCCACCTTGTGACCGAGTTAGGCTCTATAGAGTACTGCGTACCTCGAATATTTGTCCGCTTGGCAGAC